>JAQIUQ010001589.1:0-22045 GCA_030378365.1 Hybognathus amarus | reverse complement strand
ACTGACATGTCCTCATTGCGTCCAGGGCTGTATTCAACCAAAAGAATCCCTTGGTTCACGAAAAGCTCTGTCTGTCGAACCACTAGTCGATAAAAAAATCGCAATGTTTTGCATTTTGATTAAACATTTATTAAAGCATTTGTCATTTATAAATAGAACATTTATAAAGTAACGAAAAACATCAATAATGCATAAAACTATAATAATAAGTACAATTCTTTGAAAATTAAGTGATTTTTTTTACTGCAAAGTGAGGAGCACTGTCCTAGGTGCTGTAGTGACAGTCACAGTCGCGCACCCGACCACACCACACGCTTCAAAAAATATAACTGCTAAAAATGCCAAATGAAAACAAAAGCTCTCGTTTATACAGGCTGTATATATTCTTCTTTACTTTTAAAGCTATGGGTTAACTTTTGTCCAGCCGATCGAGGTTTTAAAACGACGTTTTTAAAAAAAAATAGCCTAAAAAACAATCCTGATAATAATAGGCTGTAGACTATAGTAGAAAGGCATATATTTTTATTTTGTTTTGTAACATTATTTAGACTATTTTCAAACATGTCAAAGTGTACAAATAAAAACAATAACATAAATAACAATTAACAACAACAAAAAAACAGCCTGAGTAACGCCGTTAAGGCTACTTACAAATCTGCAGGGCAGGCCTAGTCCACCTTTTTTATGTTGTGGGCCAAAAACAATAACATGTCCACATTCTTGAGTAAAAGACAGCTCCATGACTTGTTAACAATAAATCCTGCTTTGGAAAATATGCGTTCTGCCGCAAAAACATAAGAAAAAAAACAGCATAATAATAAAGCCGTTAAGGCAACTTACAAATCTGCAGGGCAGGCCTAGTCCACCTTTTTTATGTTGTGGGCCAAAAACACTAACATGTCCACATTTTTGGGTAAAAGACAGCTCCTCGACTTGTTAACAATAAATCCTGCTTTGGCAAAAATATGCGCTCTGCCGCAAAAACATAAGAAAAAAAACAGCATAATAATAAAGCCGTTAAGGCAACTTACAAATCTGCAGGGCAGGCCTAGTCCACCTTTTTTATGTTGTGGGCCAAAAACACTAACATGTCCACATTTTTGGGTAAAAGACAGCTCCTCGACTTGTTAACAATAAATCCTGCTTTGGAAAATATGCGCTCTGCAGGAGTGGAGGTTGCAGGGATGCAGAGCATGCGTTTGGCTGCGCGAGCAAGTCGCGTGGATATCTTTCCTCATTATTTTTCCACCACGCAAGTGGCCCTGCAATGTCCACTTTACTTCTGTCCTGCAGATAATCTTTCATTTTCGTCGCAAGAGGATCTTTGTGCGCTTGGCTCATCAGGGTCATCCTCTGCACCATGTCCACAAAGAAGCATTGCGATCTCCTTCTCTTTTGCCGTTTTCTGTTTTTTTGCCAACGGGTCCTCATCATCCCCTGTCTGCTCTGCGCTGTCTCCTCCTGAGAGGCTTAGCCTTTGTGCAAGTTTTACGACTTCAGTATAGGCCTCATCCCGTTTCTCATCATTTAGAAAAGGTAGCTGTTTAAAGCGCGGGTCCAGTACTGCAGCTAAAATGTACAGGCTGCTTGTCAACACAACTCGGTCTTTTGAGTTTCCATCGACTATCTGATTTCCTGCACAAGCTTAAGTTTCAGCTTCTTCTTTGTTGGACTATCGTCATTATCTGTGACGGCAAGATGACATTTTTTTAGATTCTCAAGCATTGGGAAGACCGCAGACAGGGATGTGTTAGTCTCCTCCAACAACAGCTCGGTCAGTGTAATAAAGGGCTTAAGAACGTCTGTGATGTCTTCAGCCATATTCCACTGCTCTGTCGTCATGTCCAAAGTGCTGCTGTCACTCCTTTTAGTGTAATTGGGGTCTGATAAAACGGCGGTGATGGGCCAGCGCTGCTCCAACAGTCGCTCCAACATAAAGCAGGTGGAGTTCCATCGGGTGGCCACATCCTGGATTAGTTCGTGCTCAGGAGCTTTTTGCTGCACCTGTTTCTCTTTGAGACCCGTTTTTGCCTTGTGTCCCTTCTTGAAGTGCCCAACAAGCCGGCGCGCCGCAGCCACCGTGCGCGACACTGGGTCTTCCTTTAATGCCGCATTTACGCACAGCTGTAGAGTGTGGCCTGCACACCTAACCAACTCCACGCCTGGCCACTGACCGGATCCCTTTAGTAATTCCACCGAGAGGACCATGTTGGCAGCGTTGTCCGTTACCACTGACACCCGCTTCTCTGGTGGAATGTGGTAAGTGTCCGTGACTTGAGTGAGACGCGCAGCGACATTTTCTCCCGTGTGCGTTTCATCCATCTGCTTTGTTTCTAACACAACGCTATTCATTTTCCAGTCCGCATCGATAAAATGGGCCGTAACGGTCATGCAGTGCCTCCATTCTAAGCGAAGACCACAAATCAGTTGTGAGGCTTACAGCCTTGGAGGATTGGAGAAACTGGTTTACATTTACTTTAAGTTCATCAAACAGCGAACGTAGCGCACCGCATGACAGTCACACGTGTTGGCACAGTATATCTTGGCTCGACGATTTTAAACATGTTCATAAAGCCCTCTCCTTCCACTGTGTTGATTGGCCTCATATCTTGGGCGATGAAATGCACAATCCCCTTAGTGATGTCCTCCTTTCTCTTTGCTGACAGAGGATGGACTAACTCCAGTTGCGCGCCTGAGTGCTTCCTGACGCCTGTGGCATGGCCTGGGGATGCACCTCAGTACATAATATTAACCAATAAGATATATAAATAAACTTTTAGACATTAAGACATAGCAAGCTGTTTGACACGTGTAATATCTCGCTTACCGCTTTTAGGTGATAGGCCATATTGGTCGTTGAGCTGTGGTACGTTAGCTTTTGGCCGCATAGCTTGCACTCCACAGTCTTGTCGTCTTTTGTGTAAAATGCAGCCAGACAAAAGATTTAGATTTGTGGGACATTTTGTCAACTAAAGCCAAAACAACTACCGTTCTAATACAGCAAAACTAATTATATTCTTTGCTGAGCGCTCAGGCAGCAGCGCAGCCAGGAATAGGTGCGGTTCACCGAGTGAGTCTAAGTGATGCGCTAAACTGTGGCGCAGTTAAAATAAAAAATAGCCTAAATTAAAGCATTTAAAGTTGGGGATAAAGCTAGGCTAATAATTACATTTAGAAGTACAGTAATATATAATTGCTTATAAAAGAATAAATATCAAGAGGAGAAAATCATTGTATAATTTCATTGAATCATTGAAAAAAAAAAAACTGGGTCGACCAATGAGAATGTCAGTCGACCAAGACAGCATCTGAACCGATTAGTCGACTAAACGACTAAAGTTAACAGCCCTAATTGCGTCAAAGCCCGCCAAACGGCGTGGCCCAAGTCTATAAATAGTCGAGTTTCCTGCTGTTTTCACGATTTTCATCACTTCAGCGAGGCTCTATGCACCTGCTGATCTCTGAGAGGAAGCCGCGTTGCCGTCAAGAAGGCATCTCTTACGCGAGCGTGGACAAAGTCTGAGGAAACCGGCCGTCTTCGCCACCTTCAGCCGTCCTGTGAGCTAATGCTATCCGGCGACGTATCTCCTTTACATTTGTAATTTGCTTGTGTAACTTCACAAAAGAGCAGCGAGCGTCTTTTAAAGATGCCTCGCACACGCGCGCGTCACTTGTGCTGCCTGTATCAGGCTAAAATGCAATCAGGCATAAGTGCATAAGGTCCGGCTTACGCCAAACATGCTATAAGTGTAGTATATGTGCCCACAGTTCAGTGTTCACCCCTACACACAAACACCACACCCGTGCCTCGCTCATCACACCGTGACTCGCTCCCCATTCACGTCTATCGGAAGTCACTCACTAAACAGCCATTGGCTGTTCGTAAGGCCGTCAAGCACAAGCACTGAAAGCGCACTCACACACTTTGTTCAGCCCGCTATGTGTATACACATACATGTGCATATATATATACACATGCCCTTTGTATAGAACATGTGCCCACAATCCAGTGTTAGCCTATACACAAAAGCACCACACTCCCCGTGTCTCTGTCAGAGCCCACAAACATAAAGCGGACACAGCCTGCTCGAATGTGGAGTCACAAGCACGCCCACGAGCCCGTGCGTGCATCCCCCCTCTGCATAAAGCCTCTGTGTAGAAAAATGTGCCCACAATCCTGTGTTCACCCATACACAAAAGAACCACATGTCCCGGTGTCTCTCAGAGCCCACTTCATAAAGTGGACACAGCCCGCCCAAGTGTCAGAGTGCATAAGCCTCTGCCCGCTCTGCTAGACTGCCCATAAACTCCTCTCTGAGTGTAAGTCCCGTTGCCACAAACACTCGAAGCGCGCTCACACACTCTGTTCAGCCCGCTGATGTGCAGGCAATCGAGGGGCGATGTAGCCATTCACCCGTTAGTGAAACACTTCAAGCATGGGAAGCTATTTCGGAGTCTCCTGTGGGTGTTAAACACAATAAAGTTTGACTATCTGTTATAGTTCCGCCGCCGCCCTCCACGCTTCCGTGCACGGCTCGAAAACTACTGTGAATACAGAAGGCAGCCAGCCTGCTTCGTGCTCAGCATGAGCAGAGCTTTTGTGCAAAAGGGCTGATAGAGTGGGTTCCGCCTTTGATGGAGCGAGTCAGGGGTTTACGGCCGTTATTTTCTTGTCTCAAGAAGACGGCGTCATAGACCAGTCCTAGACCCACGATTTTTGAACAAAGCGCTCATGAGGAGACCTTGTCAAAATGCTTACAGTCAAGAAACTCCCTCGCATGTGTGCCCGGGGACTGGTTCATTCTCTCAGATCTGAAGAATGCCTATTTCAGATCCAGAAAATCCCATCACAGGCCATTTCAACGTTTCGCATTAGACGGCCAGGTTTATCAATACACCGTTCTCCCGTCTCAGCCTATCCTTAGCACCCCGTACTGTTCACGAAGTGCATGGATGCAGCGCTTACCCCCCTGCGGGAGTCAGGGGCTGGCAAATTTTGAACTATCTGTGGACGAACTGGCTGATTTTGGCACAATCATAGATGGAGCTTCTGTCTCATCGGACAGTTCACCTCTGACCATCTGAATCCTTCGGGCCTCTCTGTCAACTTGGACAAAGAGCTCACTTCAGCCCAGTCAAACGATTTCCTTCCTGGGAATAGATCAAGACTCAGAGGCTATGACGGCTCGCTCATCTACACAGCTCGTGTGCCGTGTTCAGCGACTCGCCACATCTTTTCAGATGGACGCCCTCACGCCTCTGAAAACTTTCAGAAGGCACTGGGTTACATGGCCTCAGCCTCCGCAGCGCATGCGCCCACAGGCCACCAGCTTATCAAAGTAACACAGACCTGTATCTCAGCTCTGCAGCCATGGACAGAGGCAGAATGGTTTCAGTGGGGCATTACCATGGGGAATTTTCTCGCCGAAAAATCATCTTGTCAGATGGCCCCTGGTCAGCTCAAGAGAGCTCCCTCCACATAAACTCACTGAAGATGTTAGCAGTCAAGAACGCACTCACGTGCATTCAGGGCCACCACGTATTTATGCGCTCAGACAATATAGCCGTGGACTCCTGACCTAAACCGTCAGGGCGGAGTCAGATCCAGGAATCTTTTTCTGTTGACACAACACATTTTAGTTTGGTCCCAGAGTTACCTGCTCTCGCTAAGAGCGACTCTTGTGCCGGGCCATCTGAATGACGGCCCAGACAGACTGTCCAAGAACTTCATCCTCCCGGGGTAATGGTCCCTGCACGCTCAAACAGTCCAGAAGCTGTGGCCATATCCGCAGAGCAGAGGTAGAGTTTCTTCGCTTCGGAAGAGAACGCTCACTGCCCAATATTGTTCTCAAAGAGCAAGCATGCGCTGAGCCCAGGACTGGCCCAGCCGCCCGCCTCATGCTTTCCCCTCCGGTCTCACTATTACCACAGGTAATCCAGAGGAATCAGGGACACACGCTACTCGGTGCTCTCATAGCCCGTGATGGGAGATTCAGACTCGGTCTCCCGGAGCTCATCCAGCTGTCACTGACAGCCCCGTGGCCCATTCCAGTCAGAGCAGCACCTCTCCAAGCTCGCGGGCACGCATCTGGCATCCCCATCCGTAGTGCTGGGTGCTGCATGCGTGGGTGATCGACGATTACCCGTCTGCTTGCCAGGGAGTGGTTAACATGATCATGCACGCCAGAGCGGCTTCTACCAGAAAGCTCATGGGGTCAAATGGTCTGTGTCGTCTGAAATGGTGCATCCGAACAAAAACTCTGGACCCCACGGCTGTGCGACCGTTTCGTCTTTGGCCTGTTTCCTCCAAGAGACGTCTGGATAAGGGCAGGTCCCCATCCACTCTGCAAGGTGCACGTGCACGTGTCGCGGCGTCCGCTGAACCCCGGCAAGGTCAGTTACTGGGCAAGACGAGCCAATCATCTTGCTTCCTCAGGGGAGCTAGCAGGATGAACCCTCCACGCCCCCCTTCCGGCTTCCGCAATCTGGGATCTTTCTTTAGTTCCTCTAAGCCACTAAGCCCCCCCCCCTTCGAACTGTTAGATTCCGTGGACCTAAAATACCTCTCGCTCGAAAACAGTCTTTATGATTGCCCTGTCATCAGAAACAAGTGGCAATCCGTTCCCTCATCCAGAGAGAACCGAGGTTACGCTCAGGAACTCGACGTTGTTCCTAAATGTCAATGAATGGTGACAACGCTTGAATTATTATTATAAAGTCACACACATACACACACACACACACACACACTACCACTCACCGGCCACTTTATTAGGTACCCCATGTGAGTACGGGTTGGACCCCCTCTCGCCTTCAGAACTGCCTCAATTCTTTGTGGCATACATTTCAACAAGGTGCTGGGAGCATTCCTCAGGGAGTTTGGTCCATATTGACATGATGGCATCACACAGTTGCCGTATATTTGTCGGCTGCACATCCATGATGCGAATCTCCCCCGTTCCACCACATCCCAAAGATGCTCATTGGATTGAGATCTGGTGACTGTGGAGGCCATTTGAGTACAGCGAACTCATTGTCATGTTCCAAGAAACCAGTCTGAGATGGTACCTCCAGCTTTATGACATGGCGCATTATCCTGCTGAAGTAGCCATCAGAAGTTGGGTACATTGTGGTCATAAGGGATGGACATGGTCAGCAACACATACTCAGGTAGGCTGTGGCTGCTGCAATCCATGCTCAACTTGGGTACCAAGGGCCCAAAGAGTGCCAGAGAAATATCTCCCTACACCATGACACCACCACCACCAGCCTGAACCGTTGATACAAGGCAGGATGGATCCATGCTTTCATGTCAAGACGCCAGTTCTCTACCTGCACCATCCGAATGTCGCAGCAGAAATCGAGACTCATCTGACCAGGCAACGTTTTTCCAATCTTCTATTGTCCAATTTCGATGAGCTTGTGCAAATTGTAGCCTCAGTTTCCTGTCTCAGCTGAAAGGAGTGGCACCCGGTGTGGTCTCCTGCTGCTGTAGCCCATCTGCCTCAAAGTTCCACGTACTGTGCATTCAGAGTTGCTCTTCTGCCCACCTTGGTTGTAACGGGTGGTTATTCGAGTCACTGTTGCCCTTCCATCAGCTCGAAACCAGTCTGGCCATTCTCCTCTGACCTCTGGCATGAACAAGGCATTTCCGCCCACAGAACTGCCGCTCACTGGATGTTTTTTTCCTTTTCGGACCATTCTCTGTAAACCCTGAGAGATGGTTGTGCGTGAAAATCCCAGCAGATTAGCAGTTTCTGAAATACTCAGACCAGCCTTCTGGCACCAACAATCATGCCACGTCAAAGCCACTCAAATCACCTTTCTTCCCATACTGATGCTCGGTTTGAACTGCAGGAGATTGTCTCGACCATGTCTACATGCCTAAATGCACTGAGTTGCTCGCCATGTGATTGGCTGCTTAGAAATTAAGTGTTAACGAGCAGTTGGACAGGTGTACCTAGAGTGGCCGGTGAGTGTATATATACAGTGTATATATATATATATATATATATATATATATATATATATATATATATATATATATATATATACATGTATATATATATATATATATATATATATATATATATATATATATATATATATATATAAATAGTATATATATATATATATATATATATATATATATATATATGTATATATATATATATATATATACATATATATATATATATATATATGTCTGTATGGATTTTGTTGGATCCAATGAAAAATACAACTGATCGTGTGTAGTCTCATAGGCCTATAAAATAGTGAAAATAGGTTTAATAATATACTTGTCGTGAACTTGAGTGCATCTTTAGAGAAGTACTTTGCAAAGAGTGACAAATTAATGGGAAAGGTTCCATGAAATCCCTTATATAGAGATGTTTTGGGGTGCATTATGCTAATTACTAACTCATTGAGATCCCCATTGAGATCAGTGAGTGCATTTCCATGGCCACAGAAAAACAGATACTTTCATTTCCAAGAAATTCCGATCAAGGAGAGAGGACTGGTTCCTCAATCACATTTTGGATTCTTTAAACCTGTCCTGACCTCCTGAGAACATTCTAGACCTTTCTAATTCTAGCTCTCTATTTGTCATCCTTTGCAGGATAATCTAGCTGCTAACAGCAGTGATGTTTACTGATAATGGTCCTTGCCATTTAAAGAAGAGTGATTGAACAAATGTTTACCAAGACCAAACCTCTGCATGCTAAAATGAACCTGCTGATGACTGTTAAAGAGCTCCTGTTCGGTCAGCAGAATGCAGTCCCAATACCACAATAGTTTTTGCCCAAATACTATAGATATGCTGATGGGAATATTTAGAAGGCTTTACTTATTTATTATAGTTTTAGTAATAATAACTTTAGAAATTAGCATATGGGCAAAAGCTAGCATGTTATTTTTTCACAATAAATTGTTTTTGATTTAACTTTAGGTATATTCTATGAAGAAAAGGTTAAAAAATGTATCATTATAGAACCTGTAAGTACAACTTTAAACATTTTTGATAGTTAGAAGTTTATATTTGCACCTTGAAGTATTTCCACCTCATTTGAAATATGGAGGATAGACAGGCCGACCAACCAACCCCCCAAAAATATCTATTTAAATTTAAATAGGTAAATGTTTTAGAGTCTAAAGGCCCGTTCACACCAAGGACAATAACTATAGTATAAGAGAATATTTAAGAATAGCAGAGTTCACACCAGAGCTATAACAATAATTGCATAGTTGGAATTACTTTCAGAACGATTTTATCCAGTTGATGGAATCGAGAGACAAATTGGCAGCCAATCAGAATCTATCCTGCTGTAACAAGCTTAAGCAATTAAAGCACATGCTTAGAATAAACAGAACAATATTGTAGCTAGGCCACATAAAGAAAGAATATTTATATTGCTGTGAAGTATTTGTAATTGATGCTTACCAGACAGCTGTTCTTTTATAATTATTCTTCCACTGTTGATATCCCCGCACATGGCTGATTGTGTTTGCCTTCCTCTGAGCAGAGTTCTGGCCGCGAGCTCTAGGCAATCCCCGTGACGTCAGTCTGATCAGCTGGAAATGATGACGGTTACTTCCGTCTAAAAGAGTCTCGGAGCGCGCGTTCGAGAGCAACGCAAATATTGCTCTTTTTGGGACTATAGCGATCGATCGCACTGCACCTTTGGGTTGTCATTGACTGTGACTGTTGGACTCTTTGTGGAAATATTCAAGTGCGATGCTATTTCACCCTGGAGATCGCATTACAGGACAGCGCTGTTCCTCGCCCTGTGCACGGACTTTGAAAGGCTTACCGGTGAGGCCGATATCAACGCACACACATACACTGGACTGGTACACTCACACACTCACTGGACTTATTTCCTTGTTTGTATATATTTATTGCTGGTGCTTTATATCCAATACACTTTAAGGTATTATTCTCATCTTGTTTGTCGTTGTGTTTATGAATTGAGCAAATAGAACAATTCCATTCTAAGAATTTATAGAGGGTTTAACCGTATATTTGTGGTGGTACCTGCCTTAATTAGGCTGAGCGTTACATATTGGTGGCCGTTCGTCGGGACCCTTTATTATTGTTCTTTTTGTATTTTCTTTGTTTTTTGTTTTCAAGATGGATGTGGGAAATACTGGTACGGTTACAGAAGTTGTTGATACTGCTGATGACTTGGTTACATTTGATAATGTCCCAAATGACACTGAAGCAAAATGTACTTACTGGTATTCCAGTCTCTTTTGGGACTGGACGTAATCCTACTGCTGAAATCACTTCGAATGCTTAGTTCATTGTACATTTCTGATACAGAACAATCTGATGATGATGATGATGATGATGAGAGTTGTACACAAACTGTTGGTATGGTACAATCTCTGGCAATCAGAAATAACTCAATGTAAAGTTGATTTATTGGCCCTTGATAACAAAGTACAATCCATAGAACAAGATTTCAAACAGTCAATGGACAGTAACATTAAATCGGGAAACAAGTTTCAGGCAGGCTGTAGATTCTAGATTGGCAAAGTCTAAGATTATGTTGCGGATGCCTGGAAAAATTAGAAAAGGCTGTGACAAATTGTTTCCTGAGAGAGAGATGCGAAATGGGAAGTCCAAATGAGAAAATGAGGCCCATTAGACTTCCACATCACCCACCAGACTAGCAGGCCTATGCTCTGCAGAATATTCCCTATTTCCCACTGTCCATCAACCGCTGACCCCAGCCCTGAGTATCGCAGGAAGCTCAACTGAGATTGAACAGTGCGAGAGTTTCCTGGAGATTCCGGCCCTCTCCCAGTGCAGAACTCCTGAGGAACCTTAAGCACGGTGCCAAAGGACCTGCTCTGAGCTGGTGGAAAGCAGAGCAGGTCAGGTAACGGATTGGAAATCCTTCAAAAAGGCATTCACTTACTGCTTTCCTTTCAGACGATTACTCACGGAAGTGGAAGGAAAGCTAGGACAATGGTGCAACAGCCACAAGATCGTCTGAGGGACTTTGCATATGACTGCTTGGGCCTGATGTTGAACTAATGCCTGATATATCTGAGGAGGACTTAGTAAATCGTATACTGTAGACATTAACCCCAGGGTCGCAGGATGATGAGGGGAACCGTCAACTCTGGTTGAGCAGCTGGTGAAGGTGGGCTCTATGGTGGAAAGGACCACATGGGAGCCAAAGACTACTGGCAAAAAGTCAGCACTCAGAGCAGTAAAGAAAGACTAATAAGAAATCGGCTGACGTCAACTCAAACAAAAACCTGGCTGGCGTAACACTAGCACAACCCCATCCAGTGTCCACTCCCCTGATGTGCTGGTAAGAGTGAACGGCAAAGAGTGAAGGCTGTATTAGACACAGTAGCACTACACCTTAATGCAGGAAACCTGTGGAAACAGTTGAGAGGCGAAATTCATCAGTCGTTACCTCCAGTCCACAGAGGTTCATAATGGCTGGACGGTATCATTCATGAGTCCAGAGATCTGCAAGGGATTAGGATTCAATGGCATGACCAAGAATGCAGTTTGCAATACTTATATCCAAAAGACACTCACCTCGCGCTTCCTCTTATTGCCGGTTTGGACTTCCTGAGGGACACGGGAGCAGTCTGGGAGTGGGATCGAGGCACAGATGTGGATTAAGATCGAGAAGGAAATACCTATTACTTCTCTTGCCATCGCAGATGCCAACTGTCCTGTGATCACGGCTGGTCAAGATCTTCCTCATAGGGATGCAAAGCTGAATTTACACTGATGCGTACCATCCACAGGTAGACTTCCCGAACTTCTCCATTTCTCCGGAGAGCACTATGTGGACTCCTGGACATCAGGAGGAGTTGTTCGTAAGTCTGAGATCTGCCTGGTGTCTGCACCTCATCTTCACACGAACCTGGTGGAGAGACCTCAATTGTACAACACAAAATCACCTTATCTGATGACATACCCTCAAATCCCGGGCTGGCAGAGAAGTTTCTCCTCTTGAAAAGCAGATTATAGAGGAGCAAGTATATCAGATGCTGCCGAGACAATATTATTGAACCTTCTCCTCCTCGCCGTGGCTCTTCACTGTGGTCCTTGTCCCCAACTTGATGGCCTCACACAGGTTCTGTCGTGGATTCTAGGAGGCTGAACAGCAAGACAGTGGCGGACGTTATCCAATGCCGTTGATCTCACGCATCTCTCAACCCTTGGAAGGAGCCTCTGGTTTAGTCCTTGATCTGCAGTCTGCATACTGGCAGGTGGAGATGGAGGAGGACAGAGTAAGGAAAAAAATGTCTTCATCTCCACCAAGGGGCTACTTCAATCTCAAGTCGATGCCATATGGGCTCAGAAATGCCGCTGCTACCTTCTAGCGACTGATGGGAGAGAGTTCTGTCTCGCCATTTGAGAGGGAAGATTCTGTTTGCTCAGTATTGACGCATTATCCAGTCTATTCAAAGCCACGATACAGAACAACACGTTCAACATCTCAACATGGTTCTCACAGAGACTTACTCAAGCCAACTGCATGCACTGACATGAAGAAATGCCATTTCTTCAGCGACAGTTCGGATCCTTGGCCATATAGCTCTGAGAGGGTAGTGAGATTGATCCGCAAAAAGACCAGTGTGTGTTGCATACTCCCTGATCCCCACAAGATCTCAAAGCCTTCAAGATTTCTGGCATTGGCAGGGTGGTATTCATAAGTTCTATACCCCACTTCGCGGACATTGCTGCACCTTTGCAACCCAAAAAAAGAAAGGTGTTAGAGTGGGAGTGGACCTCTAGAGTGTCAGTTGCAGTACTGGATGACTGAGAACAAGCTTCAGCAAACTCACCGGTGTTAATAGCACAACCAGACACTCTACTAAAGACTTCCAGTGTCACACGTAGGTGCAGTGAGGTAGGGCTGGGCGCCATCCTCACTCAACGAATCAGAGGAGGGAGAAGGTGGTGGCGCATGACTATCAAGGACCTTAACTGGAGCAGAGAAGAATCATAGGCACTTCTGAAAAGGAAATGTCTAGCAGTGGTTTGGGCTGTTGAAAAGTGGAGACATTACCTAGAGGGTAGAGCCTTCAACGTCTTCACGGACCACTGCTGGGCACTAGCTTGCGGCATTCAACTGCCCTAAAGCCTCTTCACGTCGAACTCGCTGGGACATGTACGACTGCAACAGTTCAACTTTCAGGTCCATCATCGAAAAGGCTGCCTCAACATGGGACCTGATGCTTTGTCCCGGGTCCAGGTTATGCCTGATGCTGATGCTGCCTCTGTCTATCCATATCTTCCCAACATGTGTCTACATTACCTCACTCTCTTTGAGGAGATATACTGAAAGCTCTAAATATTGGACACTCACCATCACTCAATTGGCAATCAAACATTCAACCTCGATCAGTCAAGGAGCAAGCCATCACCTTTGAAAACCTCCAAGGGGCATGGTAACGCAAAGTTCCTATGAAGAGAAAGGAGAGAAGTATCAGTTGGTAGTACCACTATCATTAACCTCTGACTTCATGCACTATTACCATGATAATCCGCTTGGAGGTCATCTCGGACAGTTGAAGACTCTGCTGAAAAATCTTAGACGTGGCATGGTGGCCGTCCGTTAGGAAGGACGTGTGCCAATACGTCAAAAGCTGTGAGATCTGCCAGAAATATAAACCAAGCAATACAAAACCTTCTGGATTGATGCAGAGTACACAGATCACGGAACCTGGACACACGTTGGGGGTGGATCTGAATGGGACCATTCCCCGCCAGTAAACGACAGAACACATACCTCCTTGTCATTGTTGATTATTTCACGAAGTGGTGGAAATGTTCCCGTCTGAGAGACAGTAAGACCCAGAAAGTAGTGAAAATCATACGAGAGGAGCATCTTTACTCGGTGGGGGTAACCCAATACCTGGTGTCCACAGGGTCCTCATTTACGTCCAGCCTGCTGAGCGATCTGTGCAAAACATGGGGTTGTGTTCAGAAACTCACCACGAGTTATCATCCACAGTCAAACCTAACAGAAAGATGAACCGGACAGTAAAAACTATGATTGCTGCATATGTGGGTCAACATCATCAAAACTGGGACCAGTGGCTACCAGAATTCCGCTCATGCCATTAACACAGCTCATCAAGAAACCACAGGGAAAACTCCTACTGTGCTCATGCTGGGTAGACAAATTCTAGGACCACTGGAACGTCTTATCCACCGACCGCCTTCACCTGATCAAGCTGCATATTCCCTGGTAGAATGACAAAACATCATGATGGAGGGAAGTGAGGAATAGAATGAGGATGAGCCAAGCCAAACAAGCTAGGTATTATAATTACCGTAGAAAAAATGTGCAGTTTCATACGGGTGACCTAGTTTGGATTAAAACCCATCCTCTCTCTAATTCTGCAAACAAATTCTCTGCCAAGCTAGCGCCCAAGTGGGAGGGTCCAGCTGAAATTAAAAAGTAAAACAGGGCCAATATAATTACACTGTGTGCTGGGGCAACCCACCTAGAGTCGATGTATTGAATGTGGTAAACATGAAGCGCTATTATGGACGCTCTTCCCCGATGCCGCTGGCTGGGGTGGGGGGACATGTAGCTAGGCCACATAAAGAAAGAATATTTATATTGCTGTGAAGTATTTGTATGATGCTTACCAGACAGCTGTTCTTTTATAATTATTCTTCCACTGTTGAATCCCCGGACATGTGATTGTGTTCCTGTTTTCTCCCGCGACGAGTTCGGTCGCGGAGCTCCAGGGAATCCCCGTGACGTCAGTCTGATCAGCTGGAATGATGACGGTTACTTCCGTTTAAAAGAGTCGGAAGCGGCGTTCGAGAGCAACGCAAATATTGCTCTTTTGGGACTATAGCGATCGATCGCACTGCACCTTTGGGTTGTCATTGACTGTGACTGTTGGACTCTTTGTGGAAATATTCAAGTGGATTATTTCACCCTGGAGAGTCGCATCACAGGACAGCGCTGTTCCTCCGTCCTGTGCACGGACTTTGAAAGGCTTACCGGTGAGGCTCGATTTAACGCACACACATACACTGGACTGGTACACTCACACACTCACTGGACTTATTTCCTTGTTTGTATATATTTATTGCTGGTGCTTTATATCCAATACACTTTAAGGTATTATTCCATCTTGTTTGTCGGTGTGTTTATGAATTGAGCAAATAGAACAATTCCATTCTAAGAATTTATAGAGGGTTTAACCGTATATTTTGTGGTGTATCCTGCCTGTAATCAGGCCTAGCGCTACAATATTGCCGCTGGTGTGGACATAAATATAGCTCTCTTTATAGTTATCGTTTCGTGTAAAAGGGCCTTCAGAATGAAAACCTGTGATACTATTATTAACAACCATGTAGGAAGACACATCATGGCTTATTCTAGGATGACAATGTCAAGATTTATCAGAAAGATTGGTAGGGAGCATGAATAATCATTTTCAAATATGAATTCATACCTTTAAGTCCAGACCTTCAATTCAAGTCTTTGGGACGTGCTCGATTAAGACGCATTCTCACCAAAAAATTGCACCTCTAAAAGGGATACTCTCACTCTTTTTTTAAATAGGCTCATTTTTACTACTCCCCCTAGAAGTTAAACGATTGAGTTTGACCATTTTCTGAATCTGATTCAGATGATTTTTCTTGTATTTAGACGAATATCTAGCGAAGGATTTGAAAATAATCCAGTACATTTTGAAATACGACCTTTACTGTGATCTACCCCTTCTTTTAGACCACAAGGTACCATTTGCAGGACCAAAGACAGACGAGCCTGATAGTTCTCAAGGCTGTAGGCCAGCATCGCGTACTTTGGGGTCAATGAATCATTCATACATCTATTTGTAACTATTTTAAGTGGTAATGCTTCCTTTTACAGTACAGTACTCACAGTGTACTCACCTAGAAAGTACTGGCTAATATAAGGTAAGTACATGGAAAAGGGGTAGGTTTAGGGGTAGGTTCAGGGTTAGTACTCGTTATTACCCAGTAATTGTAGTTACTAAAATAAGTACATAATATTTACATGGGTAACTGGACTGTAAAATGAAACCTTACCTTTAAGTGTAACCATAACCATATTTTGTCATTAAACCTTTTCAGTTACAACTAATGTTTTGATTGGCAATTGACTTTGAAGTGCTGCATATTGCAATACAATAACTGTCACTCTCTATTGCAAAGCTCTCCCACATACATAAGCTATTGCAACCTGGCACTGATTTCTGCCCAGGTTGCAGTGCAAGTGGCAGTGGTGGAGAATACAAGAAATGTACAGTCTCCCACCATCTTGGCTAACAACATTTCTTCAGTCACATTCGCGAGCTGCAGCCTGAACCCCTGCAGGAAATCCACCCTTGCATCAGTATCCACTGGTCCCTATTGACTTCCACAGAAGGAAAAAAATATATAAGTCGAATTGGACCATAAAAGAATGTTTCTGGCTCACTCATATTCTTCTAAATATAAGAGAATCTGGCTGAATGGTTTTGAAAACGGTAAAACCCATCCCTTATTTAACTCTGGGAAGCCTATTTCCATTTTTTTTATCCTTTAATGGAAATAAAAATTTAATAAAAAAGAATTTATTTAAAAGTAAATTTCTTTTTTCCAATTTCCATTTTTCTTGCCTTTAAACATAATTATGTGGGGGGGAGAAGCATAGCATGTGTTTTGACATACAGTACTAGTGACTATCCATCTTCCTTTCATGTCATTTAGTCTTTGCCTTCTTTGTCTAGTGGCAATAACATCATACCTCACCTGCAACAAATTCCAGCCTCCTGTGCAGGAAAAACAGCTCAGGGGCCACTGTAGGGAATAAAATAATGAACCAACAAGCAACAATAATGCTATTAAATAAAGGCACTGAGGAAATAATGAGCAGTTGACTGAATTTAATATTTGGCAATACCAAACATAAAGTATCTGCACTAAATACTCACAATCTGTGGTCTCCCATTGTCATTCTGTTTGCTATGAATATTTAGTCCATTTACATTATATTTGGATGGCTGAAGTGATGTACAATCAAATGCGTAAACGTGTTAACGTGAATCATATCGCGCCTTTGCCAAGGCAAACCCAATCAATCCTAAAATATTCTGCTGAGCAAATTCTTTTACTCAGGGAAAGGCTTAGATGGAATGATCCGATCAAAAATAAGATCTGGCGTGAGATAATACTCCTGCCCGAGTCGCAGCCTTGATAAATGTTTATTGGCATAGCATCGACTCTCACTGGTGTGTGTAATCTTCAAGGCTTCGCAAACAGTTAGTATGAATTGTTTGTGGGCTAAATGGCATATGTGGTAAGCCATAGAGCTACACATATAGCACACTGTTAAACCTGCACCTGTCGAGATGCATATTGACACATATTTAAAGGGGGAATGTATTCTGTTGTGCAGACAAAACTATGAAATTTAAAATGTGGTATTTGTCTTCTGTAGTGTGCTCCACATGGCTAAGTTCCTCTTCCTCATGGAGAAAGGTTGCTTCATTTCCCTACCATTTCTGCCAAAACAGTGGCTGTTTTTTTGTTGGTCTTTCTTCAGTGGTGGTAATGATTTTGATTTGTGAATTAGGGTGGCATTCGAATTAAATTTTCTTAGTTCGGTCATCTATATTTAAAATGCAATGAAATACAAAAATACAATGTGTTTTCCTTCATTAGACCTTTATTGATAACTACAAGATCAACTTGGCAGTTAAACTGGATGTTCGGTTAGGTTGCTTGAATTTTGATGTTGTGTTTTCAAGGTTTGAAAAGTGCTTAAATTTTGGATAAAATGCTTGAAAGTGCTTGAAACTGTAACTGTTTCTTTCACAACAAATACCTATCTGACTGAATATTTTGTTTATTAAATGGCGAAATAAATCCGTTGCTGGTGCCCGAGCTGCGTTTGTTCCGGCCGCCCCTGCAGCGTTGGGCCTGGTTTCACACTCAACTTGATTCTATCAAATCCTGGTGCGTTGCTCAGTGATGACTTACATCATCACGACGTGCACCGACAGCATGATGGAAAACAGAACGCTGGTCAATATATTGTGTTTTTTATTAATGTGGTGAACAACACAGGTTTACTGTGTATCGCATTTGGCTCTCTGCTGATTGCAAACGCAGGAGACAGTGGACTTCCAATAATTTGTTAGCCTGAGTCCACGCGCTATGTGTGTGTGCGAATACACTGTAGACTTACTCTCGCTCGTATGATCAAGGTAAATCATCAACACTATTATCCTTTACATGTGTTTTTATTTTACTAAATACATCATAATCAGCTAAAAGTAAAATGCATGCGCAGATCACTTTACTAAGTGCGCACCCGAGTCCTGTCCGTGATTCTTTCACATTCACGCGAACCGCGGCACGGTTCGGAGCAGCCGAACTCAGAGCACCTCCTCCAGGTAGTCTCGGATTCGGTACCTGAGGCATAATGACTAAATATGCAGCGCGAATTATAAATTTCTAACTCCAAACAATTGGTCTCTGAACCAGCTGATAAAATCTTCATTTGATTCGATCCGTGATGCAACCTGACGCTCAAATGAACCGATCGCATTTTACTGATGCAAAAGACGCGCGCGCACACAAATAATGACGCAGTTACAAGGTGTGTATAATATAGGTGTGTATAACTGCTTAGTCAACATTAACAGTAGCTGCTGTTCGGTTTTCATACTGCTGCTCTCCTTCTAGTCACTTCTGAACTTGACACAACTGATTCTGAACGTCTCTTGATTAAAGCTCCAGGTGACGGGTTGCTATCACAAAAATAACAGAAACAGATATCACAAAAAGAGCAGAACAAGCCCCTTAAAAAACGCAGTATAATAAGCAGACATGGCAAAAAATGTACCGGGGAACACATTTAAACATAATAGTATTGCTAATATTATCCTACCAAATTAAAAGGAAGTTACTAAATTAGCTATTATGAATAGAATAGTTCAAAATAAAATATTTAGATATTATAAACTGATTGATAAGGTAAAGCAATAACATGAGATTGAAAAATTATTCAGCAACATTTTATTTAAAGTTTAATTGCACCTATGAGTTGTATTTAATATCAGTCAGTTGGGAAAGTTCTTCTAAAAGTTGATGTGTTTTTTCCACTATATTTAGCTATCAAAATAGTTTGCCAAATAAATTATTTGCCAAATAAAAGTCAAACAAGGAGAAGAACTTTTCATTTCTGAAGTATTTGGGTTAATTTAGTATACAAAGCCATTTATGATGATTTTTGGAGAATAACTACATGTATAAATAACTATATCGTGAAATATATTGTTACCGTGAAATAAAATTATTCATATCGTGAAACAGAATTTTGGTCATACGCCCACACCTACTGCATGTCATTTGGATCAAATCCTCTAACAACATTTTGAAAAATAAAACCTGTGTTTTGCTTCAATATCTGATCCTTCTGCTATTACGAAACACAATTTTGCCTGTACCTCCGCGCTAACATGGCAGCCCGGGGAACCTTTTTCTGTCCACTTTGCACTCACACTACGCAACGCAGCCAGCATTAGTTTGAAGCGATAACAAGATTAAGGTGATCGACGAACAGTGCCGATCCTGCACCTCCCTGGGCCCTGAAGCAAAATTCTGCTAAGGGGCCCTCTACCTGACCCGGGCCTACGCCGTGACGTGAGCTATATAAACCATTTGCCAATGCTACACAGTCACACCTGACACTTCAGTGCTCCAAATATAACCCTCCCTCCTTTAAAACAAAACAGTCAAAGAAAGAATGAGGTTCAAACAAACAATATTTATTGAATAGAGTATTTTCCATAGAATATTAAGATAACACGTGAATATTATTAGGTAAGTGAAAAGTAACGTAAACATAAATAAGAATAACAGAATAAATTATAACCCTGAGCTTTGGTTTTTGGGATTAACTTTTGCTTCTCTATAGCCTGGGCATTAGGTGATGCAACTAGTGATGCAGATATCAATAATCCCTGTGAGTGATGACATCTATTGATATCAAGAATTTACTTGTGTACAAGTGAACATGTAATTCCTGATATCCATTGGTAGATAAAAATGAAACTAAGGGGCCTTACTAGTAAAAAATAATCAAGAATTCACATTGCAAATAGTAAAAAAGTGAATTCTTGATATCAAAAATACATAAACTGTGAATGAATAAAAGCTAACAATGGCTTGCCATGGCATGTTAAAGCTTTTTTTAATACATATTGAAGCAATTCTTGATTTATGGTTATCTATTTACTGAGGGATGTTCATCCATATCGGTTTAAATTCAACATTTTAAATTCATACCCTATATATCGATAGTCAATCAATGTCAAATTGTCAGTGCTGCTTTCCATCTTGCCATAATTACGTGCTGCTGCAAGTTGTTTAGAATCTTTAACTACACATTGACTGAGACTAAATCAGTGTCTTGTTTTAAAAGTATGTATGTATAATGCGTACTTTGATGAGGAGTGCCATTCATTTCCCGCCCATATATTGTACAGTATGTCCACGTGTGTTTCTATTGCTTGAAAAAATGCGCGTTTCAGTTTCGATGCACGCGCATATGGACGCAGTGACAGCCTAACACACGCGAACCCCGGCCCCAGTTTTCCGAGCTGCAGCAACACAAACACAGTTGCACGGCTTGCACTATGTTGTTTGTCAAAAACAAACGTAATAAATAATTGTATTTTACTCTCACTTTTGTCAGTCAGGCACAAAGAGAAGTGATGCAAGACGATGCACTGCCTGTCTGCCCAGCTGAGGTTAAGACCGAAAACACAATAAGAAATGCACATAAACTTAACTTCACTTTGCTGGCTGACATCAAACTTGGAGAGGAGAGAGAACACAAGTTTACCTGAATGTTGTTACCCCAATTCACATGTTTTTTCTTCTTCCTCTTATCGTGACCAGAGGGATAGTTTCGCTTTATTTTGTCAACATTAATTGACGCGGCTATGACAACGAGGAGGAGGGAGGCGGGGCCTCAGCAACTTGGCGGGCCCTGACACAGCTGCGTACAGTAGTGAGCGTATAGGGCGGATCTGGCTCTGTCGACGAAATTCTTAAAGGGGGGGGTTGACTGCAAATTCACTTTTTTGGATTTTAAATAGTGTGTAATGTTGCTGTTGTTGAATTGAACAGTATACTGCAAGTTGCAGCGCTGAAAGTTTAGTGTAAGCAGAGATATCGTCTGTTGGGACTACAGCTGGGTTATGGTATGTCACTAACCCACACATTTGCATCAGACCCTCCCTCCGGAATATGCAGGAAAGGGCATGCGCATATTTCTGCTGCACGTCGAGTGTGTTATGTTCACCCAGCTGTCAGGTCTTCTGTGTTCTGAGCTTCCCACAGACGCTGTACTTCCGAACAACAATGGATACAATTTATGTTTGATTATGTTCCTGAAAATGACGATCGTAATTTAGCTCTCTGTGCTGCACATTTTACGAAGATCGCTTCCAGAATCTCTACTGAATTCAACTCGATCTAACAACATTTTGAAAAATAAAACCTGTGTTTTGCTTCAATATCTGATCCTTCTGCTATTACAAAACACAATTTTGCCTGTTTATGGAGGTACCCCACACGGCTCTGAAGGGACCCCTGAGACCTGCGCGGTGCCTCCACAAAACGGCAGCAAGGTGTTGAGACCTTTTTACAGTCTATGGTTTAGTACTCCACGCGCTCCGCCCTGAACACGTGGCAGAGCACCTTAATGGCCGGTGCCGCAGCCTTCCCGCGCGCCGACCGCGTCGGGTGTGGAAACAAAGGCTTCAGTCCAGCTGCGCAACACTCTCTCCTGAGGGGGAATGACATTGCCAGGATGCGGAGGTACCTCCACGCTGAAACATGCAGGCTCGGGGAACCTTTCTCATTAAGTTTAATCCAGTAAGAATGAAGGTGATCGACTAAGAAATTCTTGATGATCAATAATCGATCGTCAATCTAACGATGCCTGTCCCTATATCTGGTGACATTCTGAAATGCATCAATCTCGAAACTTAAGTGTCACAATCATGATAACCT
>JAQIUQ010001588.1:110925-186080 GCA_030378365.1 Hybognathus amarus | reverse complement strand
TATTTTTTTTATAAGTAAAGGCATATAACCTGTTTAATTGTAGTGCATTGACAATAGTTTTATATAATTAGTGTATTAATTAAATTAACTTGGTCCATAAATCAAAAAAGTAAGTAAATAAATCAAAAAGGAAGTGTGTTAAAACTTCTGCATACATTAACTGATCTTGATGAAACTTCAGCAGTGTGTTCGTTGTAAGAGGTCGATCACATAGATGTGAGTCAAATATATAGCGCCACCAACTGGCAGCAGAAAGTGTTTCACTTTCAAAATGCTTTGAAATCGACACTCTTACTTTTACCCGATTTGCTTCAAATGTAAACACACGCCAGATGAAGAGCTGTGAAAGCATTATTCAATATCTAAGATAATGTTGCCATAGCAACGCATCAAACTTTAACATTCCTTTTTTTGATGATTTTGAGTCTCTTAGCGGCTTTTGGGGCCCTTAATGGGTTTGAAAACTCTTGAAACTTTGCACACAGGTCAGATCCCACAGCCATCAGAGCCGGGCTGAAGATGGTACCCGGGTGTGGCAAGGGGGCTGAGCAGCGCCCCCTGGAACGGGGTCCAAAAACTTGGTCCATAAATCAAACACGCTTGCATGTAATAATATGAAACTCAGTACACATGTTGATCTCATCGTTTCATATATTCATATATTCTCCTCAAGCCGGACAACTTTCTAATTTACACTCATGAGCTAGGACCCACAGAAAGTCAGATATTTTGGTTTGAAAATGTTGAGTGTCTCTCTGAGCCTACACTTCTGTATGGCAAGCCCTTTTAACATTTAAAAGCTAAGTTTGACTATTCGTAATTAACATTGTAGATATCAACAACGTCTTTCTAGTCGTAATTACATTTTGGATAGTTTGTATTATCATTTAAGATATCTGTAACGTAATTGTGACTAGTCGAAACGACAGATAGAGTATGGCAAGCCGTTTTAACATTTAATCATTTTAACCTACTAGTCTCTATTTTCATGCTACTAGTACTTATTTTTAGATACTAGTATCTATTCCATTAAGTACTAGTACTTATTCATTAGCTACTAGTGCTTATTCTTTAGATACTAGTGCCTTTCTTTAGATACTAGTGTTTATTCTTTAGGTACTAGTACCTTTTAAAGATACTAGTACTTATTCATTAGACACTAGTCCTTATTTATTAGATACTAGTACTTATTCATTAGATGCTAGTCCTTATTCATTACATACCAATGCTTATTAATTAGTTACTAGTACTTATTCATTAGATACTAGTACCTATTAAATAGATACTAGTACTTATTCATTAGACACTAGTACTTATTTCAATGGTGACTAGTAACTATTCTTTTGTTACTAGTCACATTTTTTCCATTGACTTCTATGGTGATCTGTCATTCAGATATCAACTATTCAGTTCTGACTAGTATGTTAGTATGTATTCCAATTGTGGAATACATTACTAGTATGTATTCCAAAGCAGGGGTTACGTTTTTGCACGTCGTACAGAATAACCCTAAAGGCACCAAGGTGGCGGTGCCACCGGCTTTATGTGTGTGTGTGTGTGTATATATATGTGTGTGTGTGTGTGTGTGTATATATATATATATATATATATATATATATATAAATATAGCTGCGAGCAGCGATGGAGGGCCAAAGCCGGCGGTCCCGCCATCCCGGTGCCTTTAGGCACCGGGATTGCGGTGCCAGCCGGCTTGGGCCCGCGTGGCTACTCGCAGCTATGTTTATTCTAGGCCCAAGCCCTGAAAGGACGCAGAGCCCTATTGTTTCCTTTCCGATTATTTTTTTTTTTTTTTTTTTTTTTTTTTTTTCTTTTTCTAGCGACTATTCGGGCACTTTTGGGGCCCTTAACATGCTCGAAAACTCTTGAAACTTTGCACACGGGTCAGAACCGCGGCCATCAGAGCCGGGCTGAAGCTGGTACCCGGGCGTGGCAGGGCGGCTCGTCAGCGCCCCCTGGAATGGGGTCCGAACACCTGGTCCATAACTCAAACACACTTGCATGTAATAATATGAAACTCGGTACACATGTCGATAGCAGAATTTCATCTATACCTCGCGTTCTTACTTTTACCCCAGCCCAACAGGAAGTCGGCTATTGAGGTTTTTTTGTAAAACACACGCAATGAACTTTTAAATACTCCTCCTAGAGCTCTGATCCAAATTCGACGAAACTCGGTCAGCGTGAAGTCAAGACATTGAGGATGAAAGTTTGTGTGGGGATTTTTGATATCTCGAACGGTTTGGCCGTGGCGAGGAAACGAAACTATGGCGAGAACGTGAAACAGGAAGTGTGTCATAACTTCAGCATACATTAACTGATCTGGATGAAACTTCAGCAGTGCGTTCGCTGTAAGAGGACGATCACATGGATGTGACTATTGTGAGTCAAAGTTATAGCGCCACCAACTGGCAGCAGGAAGTGTGTCACTTTCAAAATGCTTTGAAATCACCCTCTTATTTTTACCCGATTTGCTTCAAACTTCATCTGTATAATGTAAATACACGGCAGATGAAGACCTATGAATGGATTCTTGATATCTTTGAAACTGTTGCCGTGGCGACGCATCAAACTTTACCATTCTTTTAGGATGCATTCTTTTAGGGATTCGAACATTTGTCCATAAATCAAACACACGTGCATGGATTAATATGAAACTCGGTACACTCATAGATCACATCAGGCCAAACAACTTTCGTGCTCTAAGTTTTACGACAGTTCAAACGGAAGTCGGGAATTATGTTTTTTTTTTTTAAATAAATGTCCTAGAAAAACATCAAATTACAACCCATGCTGTTACCAATCACCACCAAACTCGGTGTGCATGAAGTCAAGACATTGAGGATGCTAAATTCCGGACGGATTTGTGATATCTCGAACGGTTTGGCCGTGGCGGATTTTTTTGACTAAAAAAGGACACATAAAGTGTGTTATAACTTGGTTAGTTTTACTGACAATTACAAAACTTGCCGTGTATATTGTTCTATTCAAGCCAAACAACTTTCTAATTAACAATAATAAGCTCAAACCCACAGAAAGTCAGATATTGTAGTTTGAATATGATCATGCTCTTTCTGAGCCTAGGCCTGTCACACAGTCTGTGTGTGTGTGTGATTTTGAGTCTTTTGACACACAGTCTCTGTGTGTGTGTGTAGGGGGAGGGGGCTTAATCATTTCACTGTGTGTCTGGCCTGCTAAAGTAAATACATTTCTTAAGCCTGGTATTTTTTAAATAAGTTTTTATTTTTATTTTTTATAAGTAAAGGCATATAACCTGTTTAATTGTAGTGCATTGACAATAGTTTTATATAATTAGTGTATTAATTAAATTAACTTGGTCCATAAATCAAAAAAGTAAGTAAATAAATCAAAAAGGAAGTGTGTTAAAACTTCTGCATACATTAACTGATCTTGATGAAACTTCAGCAGTGTGTTCGTTGTAAGAGGTCGATCACATGGATGTGACTATTGTGAGTCAAATATATAGCGCCACCAACTGGCAGCAGAAAGTGTTTCACTTTCAAAATGCTTTGAAATCACACTCTTACTTTTACCCGATTTGCTTCAAACTTCATCTGTATAATGTAAACACACGCCAGATGAAGAGCTGTGAAAGCATTATTCAATATCTAAGATAATGTTGCCATAGCAACGCATCAAACTTTAACATTCCTTTTTTTGATGATTTTGAGTCTCTTCACGGCTTTTGGGGCCCTTAATGGGTTTGAAAACTCTTGAAACTTTGCACACAGGTCAGATCCCACAGCCATCAGAGCCGGGCTGAAGATGGTACCCGGGTGTGGCAAGGGGGCTAGACAGCGCCCCCTGGAACGGGGTCCAAAAACTTGGTCCATAAATCAAACACGCTTGCATGTAATAATATGAAACTCAGTACACATGTTGATCTCATCGTTTCATATATTCATATATTCTCCTCAAGCCGGACAACTTTCTAATTTACACTCATGAGCTAGGACCCACAGAAAGTCAGATATTTTGGTTTGAAAATGTTGAGTGTCTCTCTGAGCCTACACTTCTGTATGGCAAGCCCTTTTAACATTTAAAAGCTAAGTTTGACTATTCGTAATTAACATTGTAGATATCAACAACGTCTTTCTAGTCGTAATTACATTTTGGATAGTTTGTATTATCATTTAAGATATCTGTAACGTAATTGTGACTAGTCGAAACGACAGATAGAGTATGGCAAGCCGTTTTAACATTTAATCATTTTAACCTACTAGTCTCTATTTTCATGCTACTAGTACTTATTTTTAGATACTAGTATCTATTCCATTAAGTACTAGTACTTATTCATTAGCTACTAGTGCTTATTCTTTAGATACTAGTGCCTTTTCTTTAGATACTAGTGTTTATTCTTTAGGTACTAGTACCTTTTTAAAGATACTAGTACTTATTCATTAGAAACTAGTCCTTATTTATTAGATACTAGTACTTATTCATTAGATGCTAGTCCTTATTCATTACATACCAATGCTTATTAATTAGTTACTAGTACTTATTCATTAGATACTAGTACCTATTAAATAGATACTAGTACTTATTCATTAGACACTAGTACTTATTTCAATGGTGACTAGTAACTATTCTTTTGTTACTAGTCACATTTTTCCATTGACTTCTATGGTGATCTGTCATTCAGATATCAACTATTCAGTTCTGACTAGTATGTTAGTATGTATTCCAATTGTGGAATACATACTAGTATGTATTCCAAAGCAGGGGTTACGTTTTTGCACGTCGTGCAGAATAACCCTAAAGGCACCAAGGTGGCGGTGCCACCGGCTTTATATATATATATGTGTGTGTGTGTGTGTGTATATATATATATATATATATATATATAAATATAGCTGCGAGCAGCGATGGAGGGCCAAAGCCGGCGGTCCCGCCATCCCGGTGCCTTTAGGCACCGGGGTTGCGGTGCCACCGCTTGGGCCCGCGATCGCTACTCGCAGCTATATTTATTTATTTTTTTTATTTTTATTTTTTTTTTTTTTTCTAGCGACTCTCGGGCACTTTTGGGGCCCTTAACATGCTCGAAAACTCTTGAAACTTTGCACACGGGTCAGAACCCGCGGCCATCAGAGCCGGGCTGAAGCTGGTACCCGGGCGTGGCAGGGCGGCTCGTCAGCGCCCCCTGGAATGGGGTCCGAACACCTGGTCCATAACTCAAACACACTTGCATGTAATAATATGAAACTCGGTACACATGTCGATAGCAGAATTTCATCTATACCTCGCGTTCTTGCTTTTACCCCAGCCCAACAGGAAGTCGGCTATTGAGGTTTTTTTGTAAAACACACGCAATGAACTTTTAAATACTCCTCCTAGAGCTCTGATCCAAATTCGACGAAACTCGGTCAGCGTGAAGTCAAGACATTGAGGATGAAAGTTTGTGTGGGGATTTTTGATATCTCGAACGGTTTGGCCGTGGCGAGGGAAACGAAACTATAGCGAGAAACGTGAAACAGGAAGTGTGTCATAACTTCAGCATACATTAACTGATCTGGATGAAACTTCAGCAGTGCGTTCGCTGTAAGAGGACAATCACATGGATGTGACTATTGTGAGTCAAAGTTATAGCGCCACCAACTGGCAGCAGGAAGTGTGTCACTTTCAAAATGCTTTGAAATCACCCTCTTATTTTTACCCGATTTGCTTCAAACTTCATCTGTATAATGTACATACACGGCAGATGAAGACCTATGAATGGATTCTTGATATCTTTGAAACTGTTGCCGTGGCGACGCATCAAACTTTACCATTCTTTTAGGATGCATTCTTTTTAGGGATTCGAACATTTGTCCATAAATAGAAACACACGTGCATGGATTAATATGAAACTCGGTACACTCATAGATCACATCAGGCCAAACAACTTTCGTGCTCTAAGTTTTACGACAGTTCAAACGGAAGTCGGGAATTATGTTTTTTTTTTAAATAATTGTCCTAGAAAAACATCAAATTACAACCCATGCTGTTACCAATCACCACCAAACTCGGTGTGCATGAAGTCAAGACATTGAGGATGCTATATTCCGGACGGATTTTTGATATCTCGAACGGTTTGGCCGTGGCGGATTTTTTTGACTAAAAAAGGACACATAAAGTGTGTTATAACTTGGTTAGTTTTACTGACAGTTACAAAACTTGCCGTGTATATTGTTCTATTCAAGCCAAACAACTTTCTAATTAACAATAATAAGCTCAAACCCACAGAAAGTCAGATATTGTAGTTTGAATATGATCATGCTCTTTCTCAGCCTAGGGTTTACTGTCACACAGTCTCTGTGTGATTTTGAGTCTTTTGACACACAGTCTCTGTGTGTGTGTTAGAGTTCTCAGCGGGCCTGAAAATTATTTCCCCGACACCGACCTGGCCCGTGGCTTTGGAGCCCGACCCGAATGTAACACGACACATCAACATGAATTATCCGCCCGGAGCCTCGGCCCGCGGCCCGCGAGTCGGACGCGCCAAGGCACTCTCACCCCCGAGGCGTCACCCATGACTCTGACGCCTCGGGAAGCATTCACCAAGCTTCAACATTCTGACGCTCCAGGCGCCCTCTCACCACTCAGTCCATGACGCCCTAGACCTCGTCCGTGAACCCTGACCCTACCCTCGGGGGTGAGAGTGCCTTCGTTCGACGCGCAGCGCCTTACTAGTACAGTCTATTTGCCTGTTGCACGCCCATTGGTTCCATTGGGGAGAATCACCAAAATAAATGGGGCACAAAGCTTGGAGAAAGGTCGACTGCCACTCGTCCATCAACAGGTTATCGCCAGGTCGAGCACCACCGTCTGCATCCAGTGCTGCTTTTGAGCTCGCCAATGAGTATAAAGCTCGACCGAGAGCGGGACTCCTGTCAGGTTTCTCACGCAGTCAGATTCTCTTTTCCTTTTCCTAGTCTTCCAACCGCGTGTTTGAAACTGGCAGGCGGGCTACAGAGTTTTTGAAACAAAATAGACCTAGCCTACAAACATAATCATATGCTTATAATAGGCATCGTGGAGGGAAGATCAGATGCGTCCACAGTGGATAGACTGAGGCGTGTCTCCCCTCTGCCAGCCACCCGCGATGGACTTTGCACGCAGCAGCCAGACTTTTCTTTACGGTGAACAGCAGCGATGATTATAATAATTTGTTTGTTTTTTTACTGGGTGGAAAAGCGCTGAAGCCCGAGGTACGACACGACCCGGAACTCGAGTCTGTTGTGCTTAGAAACACGGCACACCCCGAACCTTGCGCTAACCCCGGGTTGGGCGGGTTTCTCGGGCCGAACCCGACCCCGTTGAGAGACTCTAGTGTGTGTGTAGGGGGAGGGGGCTTAATGCATTTTCACTGTGTGTCTGGCCTGCTAAAGTAAATACATTTCTTAAGCCTGGTATTTTTTAAATAAGTTTTTATTTTTATTTTTTTATAAGTAAAGGCATATAACCTGTTTAATTGTAGTGCATTGACAATAGTTTTATATAATT
Source organism: Hybognathus amarus (assembly GCA_030378365.1). Classification (NCBI taxonomy): domain Eukaryota; kingdom Metazoa; phylum Chordata; class Actinopteri; order Cypriniformes; family Leuciscidae; genus Hybognathus; species Hybognathus amarus. Next base: position 178,559 of record JAQIUQ010001588.1, on the reverse strand, counting down.
AGTGTATTAATTAAATTAACTTGGTCCATAAATCAAAAAAGTAAGTAAATAAATCAAAAAGGAAGTGTGTTAAAACTTCTGCATACATTAACTGATCTTGATGAAACTTCAGCAGTGTGTTCGTTGTAAGAGGTCGATCACATGGATGTGAGTCAGAATATATAGCGCCACCAACTGGCAGCAGAAAGTGTTTCACTTTCAAAATGCTTTGAAATCGCACTCTTACTTTTACCCGATTTGCTTCAAACTTCATGTGTATAATGTAAACACACGCCAGATGAAGAGCTGTGAAAGCATTATTCAATATCTAAGATAATGTTGCCATAGCAACGCATCAAACTTTAACATTCCTTTTTTTTGATGATTTTGAGACTCTTAGCGGCTTTTGGGGCCCTTAACGGGTTTGAAAACTCTTGAAACTTTGCACACAGGTCAGATCCCACAGCCATCAGAGCCGGGCTGAAGATGGTACCCGGGTGTGGCAAGGGGGCTGAGACAGCACCCCCTGGAACGGGGTCCAAAAACTTGGTCCATAAATCAAACACGCTTGCATGTAATAATATGAAACTCAGTACACATGTTGATCTCATCGTTTCATATATTCATATATTCTCCTCAAGCCGGACAACTTTCTAATTTACACTCATGAGCTAGGACCCACAGAAAGTCAGATATTTTGGTTTGAAAATGTTGAGTGTCTCTCTGAGCCTACACTTCTGTATGGCAAGCCCTTTAACATTTAAAAGCTAAGTTTGACTATTCGTAATTAACATTGTAGATATCAACAACGTCTTTCTAGTCGTAATTACATTTTGGATAGTTTGTATTATCATTTAAGATATCTGTAACGTAATTGTGACTAGTTGAAACGACAGATAGAGTATGGCAAGCCGTTTTAACATTTAATCATTTTAACCTACTAGTCTCTATTTTCATGCTACTAGTACTTATTTTTTAGATACTAGTATCTATTCCATTAAGTACTAGTACTTATTCATTAGCTACTAGTGCTTATTCTTTAGATACTAGTGCCTTTTCTTTAGATACTAGTGTTTATTCTTTAGGTACTAGTACCTTTTTAAAGATACTAGTACTTATTCATTAGAAACTAGTCCTTATTTATTAGATACTAGTACTTATTCATTAGATGCTAGTCCTTATTCATTACATACCAATGCTTATTAATTAGTTACTAGTACTTATTCATTAGATACTAGTACCTATTAAATAGATACTAGTACTTATTCATTAGACACTAGTACTTATTTCAATGGTGACTAGTAACTATTCTTTTGTTACTAGTCACATTTTTTCCATTGACTTCTATGGTGATCTGTCATTCAGATATCAACTATTCAGTTCTGACTAGTATGTTAGTATGTATTCCAATTGTGGAATACATACTAGTATGTATTCCAAAGCAGGGGTTACGTTTTTGCACGTCGTGCAGAATAACCCTAAAGGCACCAAGGTGGCGGTGCCACCGGCTTTATATATATATATATATATATATATACACATATATATATACACTCACCGGCCACTTTATTAGGTACACCTGTCCAACTGCTCGTTAACACTTAATTTCTAAGCAGCCAATCACATGGCGGCAACTCAGTGCATTTAGGCATGTAGACATGGTCAAGACAATCTCCTGCAGTTCAAACCGAGCATCAGTATGGGGAAGAAAGGTGATTTGAGTGACTTTGAACGTGGCATGATTGTTGGTGCCAGAAGGGCTGGTCTAGAGTATTTCAGAAACTGCTAATCTACTGGGATTTTCACGCACAACCATCTCTAGGGTTTACAGAGAATGGTCCGAAAAAGAAAAAACATCCAGTGAGCGGCAGTTCTGTGGGCGGAAATGCCTTGTTGATGCCAGAGGTCAGAGGAGAATGGCCAGACTGGTTCGAGCTGATAGAAGGGCAACAGTGACTCAAATAACCACCCGTTACAACCAAGGTGGGCAGAAGAGCATCTCTGAACGCACAGTACGTGGAACTTTGAGGCAGATGGGCTACAGCAGCAGAAGACCACACCGGGTGCCACTCCTTTCAGCTAAGAACAGGAAACTGAGGCTACAATTTGCACAAGCTCATCGAAATTGGACAATAGAAGATTGGAAAAACGTTGCCTGGTCTGATGAGTCTGCGATTTCTGCTGCGACATTCGGATGGTAGGGTCAGAATTTGGCGTCTACAACATGAAAGCATGGATCCATCCTGCCTTGTATCAACGGTTCAGGCTGGTGGTGGTGTGTGTCATGGTGTGGGGAATATTTTCTTGGCACTCTTTGGGCCCCTTGGTACCAATTGAGCATCGTTGCAACGCCACAGCCTACCTGAGTATTGTTGCTGACCATGTCCATCCCTTTATGACCACAATGTACCCAACTTCTGATGGCTACTTTCAGCAGGATAATGCGCCATGTCATAAAGCTGGAATCATCTCAGACTGGTTTCTTGAACATGACAATGAGTTCGCTGTACTCAAATGGCCTCCACAGTCACCAGATCTCAATCCAATAGAGCATCTTTGGGATGTGGTGGAACGGGAGATTCGCATCATGGATGTGCAGCCGACGAATCTGCGGCAACTGTGTGATGCCATCATGTCAATATGGACCAAACTCCCTGAGGAATGCTTCCAGCACCTTGTCTGAATCTATGCCACGAAGAATTGAGGCAGTTCTGAAGGCAAAAGGGGGTCCAACCCGTTACTAGCATGGGGTACCTAATAAGTGGCCGGTGAGTGTATATATATATATATATACACTCACCGGCCACTTTATTAGGTACACCTGTCCAACTGCTCGTTAACACTTAATTTCTAAGCAGCCAATCACATGGCGGCAACTCAGTGCATTTAGGCATGTAGACATGGTCAAGACAATCTCCTGCAGTTCAAACCGAGCATCAGTATGGGGAAGAAAGGTGATTTGAGTGACTTGAACGTGGCATGATTGTTGGTGCCAGAAGGGCTGGTCTGAGTATTTTCAGAAACTGCTAATCTACTGGGATTTTCACGCACAACCATCTCTAGGGTTTACAGAGAATGGTCCGAAAAAAGAAAAAACATCCAGTGAGCGGCAGTTCTGTGGGCGGAAATGCCTTGTTGATGCCAGAGGTCAGAGGAGAATGGCCAGACTGGTTCGAGCTGATAGAAGGGCAACAGTGACTCAAATAACCACCCGTTACAACCAAGGTGGGCAGAAGAGCATCTCTGAACGCACAGTACGTCGAACTTTGAGGCAGATGGGCTACAGCAGCAGAAGACCACACCGGGTGCCACTCCTTTCAGCTAAGAACAGGAAACTGAGGCTACAATTTGCACAAGCTCATCGAAATTGGACAATAGAAGATTGGAAAAACGTTGCCTGGTCTGATGAGTCTCGATTTCTGCTGCGACATTCGGATGGTAGGGTCAGAATTTGGCGTCTACAACATGAAAGCATGGATCCATCCTGCCTTGTATCAACGGTTCAGGCTGGTGGTGGTGGTGTCATGGTGTGGGGAATATTTTCTTGGCACTCTTTGGGCCCCTTGGTACCAATTGAGCATTGTTGCAACGCCACAGCCTACCTGAGTATTGTTGCTGACCATGTCCATCCCTTTATGACCACAATGTACCCAACTTCTGATGGCTACTTTCAGCAGGATAATGCGCCATGTCATAAAGCTGGAATCATCTCAGACTGGTTTCTTGAACATGACAATGAGTTCGCTGTACTCAAATGGCCTCCACAGTCACCAGATCTCAATCCAATAGAGCATCTTTGGGATGTGGTGGAACGGGAGATTCGCATCATGGATGTGCAGCCGACAAATCTGCGGCAACTGTGTGATGCCATCATGTCAATATGGACCAAACTCCCTGAGGAATGCTTCCAGCACCTTGTTGAATCTATGCCACGAAGAATTGAGGCAGTTCTGAAGGCAAAAGGGGGTCCAACCCGTTACTAGCATGGGGTACCTAATAAAGTGGCCGGTGAGTGTATATATATATATAAATCTAGCTGCGAGCAGCGATGGGAGGCCAAAGCCGGCGGTACCGCCATCCCGGTGCCTCGAGGCACCGGGCGTGGGTGCCACCCGGCTCGGGCTCGCAACGCTGCTCGCAGCTATATTTATTCTTTTTTTCTTTTTCTTTTTTTTTTTCTTTTCTCAGCGACTACTCGGGCACTTTTGGGGCCCTTAACATGCTTCGAAAACTCTTGAAACTTTGCACACGGGTCAGAACCCACGGCCATCAGAGCCGGGCTGAAGCTGGTACCCGGGCGTGGCAGGGCGGCTCGTCAGCGGCCCCCTGGAATGGGGTCCGAACACCTGGTCCATAACTCAAACACACTTGCATGTAATAATATGAAACTCGGTACACATGTCGATAGCAGAATTTCATCTATACCTCGCGTTCTTACTTTTACCCCAGCCCAACAGGAAGTCGGCTATTGAGGTTTTTTTGTAAAACACACGCAATGAACTTTTAAATACTCCTCCTAGAGCTCTGATCCAAATTCGACGAAACTCGGTCAGCGTGAAGTCAAGACATTGAGGATGAAAGTTTGCGTGGGGATTTTTGATATCTCGAACGGTTTGGCCGTCGCGAGGAAACGAAACTATGGCGAGAACGTGAAACAGGAAGTGTGTCATAACTTCAGCATACATTAACTGATCTGGATGAAACTTCAGCAGTGCGTTCGCTGTAAGAGGACGATCACATGGATGTGACTATTGTGAGTCAAAGTTATAGCGCCACCAACTGGCAGCAGGAAGTGTGTCACTTTCAAAATGCTTTGAAATCACCCTCTTATTTTTACCCGATTTGCTTCAAACTTCATCTGTATAATGTAAATACACGGCAGATGAAGACCTATGAATGGATTCTTGATATCTTTGAAACTGTTGCCGTGGCGACGCATTAAACTTTACCATTCTTTTAGGATGCATTCTTTTAGGGATTCGAACATTTGTCCATAAATCAAACACACGTGCATGGATTAATATGAAACTCGGTACACTCATAGATCACATCAGGCCAAACAACTTTCGTGCTCTAAGTTTTTACGACAGTTCAAACGGAAGTCGGGAATTATGTTTTTTTTTTTAAATAAATGTCCTAGAAAAACATCAAATTACAACCCATGCTGTTACCAATCACCACCAAACTCGATATGCATGAAGTCAAGACATTGAGGATGCTAAATTCCGGACGGATTTGTGATATCTCGAACGGTTTGGCCGTGGCGGATTTTTTTGACTAAAAAAGGACACATAAAGTGTGTTATAACTTGGTTAGTTTTACTGACAGTTACAAAACTTGCCGTGTATATTGTTCTATTCAAGCCAAACAACTTTCTAATTAACAATAATAAGCTCAAACCCACAGAAAGTCAGATATTGTAGTTTGAATATGATCATGCTCTTTCTGAGCCTAGGCCTGTCTTTGCCTTTGAGTCTCTTGACACACAGTCTGTGTGTGTGTGTGTGTGTGTGTGTGTGTGTGTGTGTGTGTGTGTGTGTGTGTGTGTGTGTGTGTGTGTGTGTGTAGGGGGAGGGGGCTTAATCATTTCACTGTGTGTCTGGCCTGCTAAAGTAAATACATTTCTTAAGCCTGGTATTTTTTAAATAAGTTTTTATTTTTATTTTTTTATAAGTAAAGGCATATAACCTGTTTAATTGTAGTGCATTGACAATAGTTTTATATAATTAGTGTATTAATTAAATTAACTTGGTCCATAAATCAAAAAAGTAAGTAAATAAATCAAAAAGGAAGTGTGTTAAAACTTCTGCATACATTAACTGATCTTGATGAAACTTCAGCAGTGTGTTCGTTGTAAGAGGCCGATCACATGGATGTGACTATTGTGAGTCAAAGGCTGCGTTTACACTTGGCATTAACATGCGATCACCGTGATCTGATCAAGCAGATCGGATCATTAGCCAATCAGGACATGGTGAGTTTACATTTGGTCACATTAAGTAGCCTCTGTATCTGGATAGAAGAGCGGATTTCTGTTTCCTGCATAATATTTAAATTAGATATGTTGCACGAACACCAGATTAAGAGTAAAAATGATGCAAATAAAACAATGTCCCAGTTGCTTTCACTCATTCGCTTTGCAATCTCCAGTAATTAGATAAAAAAAATGTTAACGAAGTTATACTTCCAGAGTTGATCATACAAAAATAACTGGGTTGATCATAAAACAAGTCATATCATTGATCATCTGGTTTTAAGGTTATAGCGTGCAATGACTATATTGACAGAAATGGGAGATTGGTTAACATGCAAAGACATTCAATAAAAACATTCAACATTTAAAAAATCAGATTGCGATTATTCCTCTGGCAAAGCAGCATGCAGCTCTTATTTAAGATCTCATGACTGACTGTGAATGTACAGGCGATCGCCTCGTTCAGATAATGTTGCACAATTAAAATGAAAAATGACACACATAGTATCATGTAAGCCTAAATTAACTGTTTTAAAGATAAACGTTTATTGTAAGATTCAAATAAGTTTTTATTTCTTGTCTAAACTGCGTCTGGCCATTATTTTCTCACAGCCACGCGGGGAGACTGGGTGGGATTTAAATTACGTCCACCTGTGAATGCAGACACGATGGCTGGATTGCGTTTACATTACACTGAGATCCGATCACAAAGCGTCCTCGACTACCTCCGAACCTGGACACGCCGATCGGATAACATTCCGATCAGAAGCGCGTTTACACTTGTCTTTTCAATGTGTATGTGGACAACATCCGGATACAGGTCGCATATTAATGCCAAGTGTAAACGCAGCCAAATATATAGCGCCACCAACTGGCAGCAGAAAGTGTTTCACTTTCAAAATGCTTTGAAATCACACTCTTACTTTTACCCGATTTGCTTCAAACTTCATCTGTATAATGTAAACACACGCCAGATGAAGAGCTGTGAAAGCATTATTCAATATCTAAGATAATGTTGCCATAGCAACGCATCAAACTTTAACATTCCTTTTTTTTGATGATTTTGAGTCTCTTAGCGGCTTTTGGGGCCCTTAATGGGTTTGAAAACTCTTGAAACTTTGCACACAGGTCAGATCCCACAGCCATCAGAGCCGGGCTGAAGATGGTACCCGGGTGTGGCAAGGGGGCTAGACAGCGCCCCCTGGAACGGGGTCCAAAAACTTGGTCCATAAATCAAACACGCTTGCATGTAATAATATGAAACTCAGTACACATGTTGATCTCATCGTTTCATATATTCATATATTCTCCTCAAGCCGGACAACTTTCTAATTTACACTCATGAGCTAGGACCCACAGAAAGTCAGATATTTTGGTTTGAAAATGTTGAGTGTCTCTCTGAGCCTACACTTCTGTATGGCAAGCCCTTTTAACATTTAAAAGCTAAGTTTGACTATTCGTAATTAACATTGTAGATATCAACAACGTCTTTCTAGTCGTAATTACATTTTGGATAGTTTGTATTATCATTTAAGATATCTGTAACGTAATTGTGACTAGTCGAAACGACAGATAGAGTATGGCAAGCCGTTTTAACATTTAATCATTTTAACCTACTAGTCTCTATTTTCATGCTACTAGTACTTATTTTTTTAGATACTAGTATCTATTCCATTAAGTACTAGTACTTACTAGTACTTATTCATTAGATACTAGTACCTATTAAATAGATACTAGTACTTATTCATTAGACACTAGTACTTATTTCAATGGTGACTAGTAACTATTCTTTTGTTACTAGTCACATTTTTTCCATTGACTTCTATGGTGATCTGTCATTCAGATATCAACTATTCAGTTCTGACTAGTATGTTAGTATGTATTCCAATTGTGGAATACATACTAGTATGTATTCCAAAGCAGGGGTTACGTTTTTGCACGTCGTGCAGAATAACCCTAAAGGCACCAAGGTGGCGGTGCCACCGGCTTTATATATATATATATATATATATATATATATACACACATATATATATAAATATAGCTGCGAGCAGCGATGGAGGGCCAAAGCCGGCGGTACCGCCATCCCGGTGCCTTTAGGCACCGGGGTTGCGGTGCCACCGGCTTGGGCCCGCAATCGCTGCTCGCAGCTATATTTTAGGGCCCAAGCCCTGAAAGGGCGCAGAGCCCTATTGTTTTCCTTCCGATTTTTTTTTTTCTTTTTTTTTTTTTTTTTTTTTTTTCTAGCGACTATTCGGGCACTTTTGGGGCCCTTAACATGCTCGAAAACTCTTGAAACTTTGCACACGGGTCAGAACCCGCGGCCATCAGAGCCGGGCTGAAGCTGGTACCCGGGCGTGGCAGGGCGGCTCGTCAGCGCCCCCTGGAATGGGGTCCGAACACCTGGTCCATAACTCAAACACACTTGCATGTAATAATATGAAACTCGGTACACATGTCGATAGCAGAATTTCATCTATACCTCGCGTTCTTACTTTTTACCCCAGCCCAACAGGAAGTCGGCTATTGAGGTTTTTTTGTAAAACACACGCAATGAACTTTTAAATACTCCTCCTAGAGCTCTGATCCAAATTCGACGAAACTCGGTCAGCGTGAAGTCAAGACATTGAGGATGAAAGTTTGTGTGGGGATTTTTGATATCTCGAACGGTTTGGCCGTGGCGAGGAAACGAAACTATGGCGAGAAACGTGAAACAGGAAGTGTGTCATAACTTCAGCATACATTAACTGATCTGGATGAAACTTCAGCAGTGCGTTCGCTGTAAGAGGACGATCACATGGATGTGACTATTGTGAGTCAAAGTTATAGCGCCACCAACTGGCAGCAGGAAGTGTGTCACTTTCAAAATGCTTTGAAATCACCCTCTTATTTTTACCCGATTTGCTTCAAACTTCATCTGTATAATGTAAATACACGGCAGATGAAGACCTATGAATGGATTCTTGATATCTTTGAAACTGTTGCCGTGGCGACGCATCAAACTTTACCATTCTTTTAGGATGCATTCTTTTAGGGATTCGAACATTTGTCCATAAATCAAACACACGTGCATGGATTAATATGAAACTCGGTACACTCATAGATCACATCAGGCCAAACAACTTTCGTGCTCTAAGTTTTACGACAGTTCAAACGGAAGTCGGGAATTATGTTTTTTTTTTTTAAATAAATGTCCTAGAAAAACATCAAATTACAACCCATGCTGTTACCAATCACCACCAAACTCGGTGTGCATGAAGTCAAGACATTGAGGATGCTAAATTCCGGACGGATTTGTGATATCTCGAACGGTTTGGCCGTGGCGGATTTTTTTTACTAAAAAAGGACACATAAAGTGTGTTATAACTTGGTTAGTTTTACTGACAGTTACAAAACTTGCCGTGTATATTGTTCTATTCAAGCCAAACAACTTTCTAATTAACAATAATAAGCTCAAACCCACAGAAAGTCAGATATTGTAGTTTGAATATGATCATGCTCTTTCTGAGCCTAGGCCTGTCACACAGTCTGTGTGTGTGTGTGTGATTTTGAGTCTTTTGACACACAGTCTCTGTGTGTGTGTGTAGGGGGAGGGGGCTTAATCATTTCACTGTGTGTCTGGCCTGCTAAAGTAAATACATTTCTTAAGCCTGGTATTTTTTAAATAAGTTTTTATTTTTATTTTTTTATAAGTAAAGGCATATAACCTGTTTAATTGTAGTGCATTGACAATAGTTTTATATAATTAGTGTATTAATTAAATTAACTTGGTCCATAAATCAAAAAAGTAAGTAAATAAATCAAAAAGGAAGTGTGTTAAAACTTCTGCATACATTAACTGATCTTGATGAAACTTCAGCAGTGTGTTCGTTGTAAGAGGTCGATCACATGGATGTGAGTCAAATATATAGCGCCACCAACTGGCAGCAGAAAGTGTTTCACTTTCAAAATGCTTTGAAATCGCACTCTTACTTTTACCCGATTTGCTTCAAACTTCATGTGTATAATGTAAACACACGCCAGATGAAGAGCTGTGAAAGCATTATTCAATATCTAAGATAATGTTGCCATAGCAACGCATCAAACTTTAACATTCCTTTTTTTGATGATTTTGAGACTCTTAGCGGCTTTTGGGGCCCTTAACGGGTTTGAAAACTCTTGAAACTTTGCACACAGGTCAGATCCCACAGCCATCAGAGCCGGGCTGAAGATGGTACCCGGGTGTGGCAAGGGGGCTAGACAGCACCCCCTGGAACGGGGTCCAAAAACTTGGTCCATAAATCAAACACGCTTGCATGTAATAATATGAAACTCAGTACACATGTTGATCTCATCGTTTCATATATTCATATATTCTCCTCAAGCCAGACAACTTTCTAATTTACACTCATGAGCTAGGACCCACAGAAAGTCAGATATTTTGGTTTGAAAATGTTGAGTGTCTCTCTGAGCCTACACTTCTGTATGGCAAGCCCTTTTAACATTTAAAAGCTAAGTTTGACTATTCGTAATTAACATTGTAGATATCAACAACGTCTTTCTAGTCGTAATTACATTTTGGATAGTTTGTATTATCATTTAAGATATCTGTAACGTAATTGTGACTAGTGAAACGACAGATAGAGTATGGCAAGCCGTTTTAACATTTAATCATTTTAACCTACTAGTCTCTATTTTCATGCTACTAGTACTTATTTTTTAGATACTAGTATCTATTCCATTAAGTACTAGTACTTATTCATTAGCTACTAGTGCTTATTCTTTAGATACTAGTGCCTTTTCTTTAGATACTAGTGTTTATTCTTTAGGTACTAGTACCTTTTTAAAGATACTAGTACTTATTCATTAGAAACTAGTCCTTATTTATTAGATACTAGTACTTATTCATTAGATGCTAGTCCTTATTCATTACATACCAATGCTTATTAATTAGTTACTAGTACTTATTCATTAGATACTAGTACCTATTAAATAGATACTAGTACTTATTCATTAGACACTAGTACTTATTTCAATGGTGACTAGTAACTATTCTTTTGTTACTAGTCACATTTTTTCCATTGACTTCTATGGTGATCTGTCATTCAGATATCAACTATTCAGTTCTGACTAGTATGTTAGTATGTATTCCAATTGTGGAATACATACTAGTATGTATTCCAAAGCAGGGGTTACGTTTTTGCACGTCGTGCAGAATAACCCTAAAGGCACCAAGGTGGCGGTGCCACCGGCTTTATATATATATATATATATATATATATATATATATATATATATATATATATATACACTGTATATATATATATATATAGCTGCGAGCAGCGATGGAGGGCCAAAGCCGGCGGTACCGCCATCCCGGTGCCTTTAGGCACCGGGGTTGCGGTGCCACCGGCTTGGGCCCGCAATCGCTGCTCGCAGCTATATTTATTATTTTTTTCTTTTTTTTTTTTTTTTTTTTTCTAGCGACTATTCGGGCACTTTTGGGGCCCTTAACATGCTCGAAAACTCTTGAAACTTTGCACACGGGTCAGAACCCGCAGCCATCAGAGCCGGGCTGAAGCTGGTACCCGGGCGTGGCAGGGCGGCTCGTCAGCGCCCCTGGAATGGGGTCCGAACACCTGGTCCATAACTCAAACACACTTGCATGTAATAATATGAAACTCGGTACACATGTCAATAGCAGAATTTCATCTATACCTCGCGTTCTTACTTTTTACCCCAGCCCAACAGGAAGTCGGCTATTGAGGTTTTTTTGTAAAACACACGCAATGAACTTTTAAATACTCCTCCTAGAGCTCTGATCCAAATTCGACGAAACTCGGTCAGCATGAAGTCAAGACATTGAGGATGAAAGTTTGCGTGGGGATTTTTGATATCTCGAACGGTTTGGCCGTCGCGAGGAAACGAAACTATGGCGAGAAACGTGAAACAGGAAGTGTGTCATAACTTCAGCATACATTAACTGATCTGGATGAAACTTCAGCAGTGCGTTCGCTGTAAGAGGACGATCACATGGATGTGACTATTGTGAGTCAAAGTTATAGCGCCACCAACTGGCAGCAGGAAGTGTGTCACTTTCAAAATGCTTTGAAATCACCCTCTTATTTTTACCCGATTTGCTTCAAACTTCATCTGTATAATGTAAATACACGGCAGATGAAGACCTATGAATGGATTCTTGATATCTTTGAAACTGTTGCCGTGGCGACGCATCAAACTTTACCATTCTTTTAGGATGCATTCTTTTAGGGATTCGAACATTTGTCCATAAATCAAACACACGTGCATGGATTAATATGAAACTCGGTACACTCATAGATCACATCAGGCCAAACAACTTTCGTGCTCTAAGTTTTACGACAGTTCAAACGGAAGTCGGGAATTATGTTTTTTTTTTTTTAAATAAATGTCCTAGAAAAACATCAAATTACAACCCATGCTGTTACCAATCACCACCAAACTCGGTGTGCATGAAGTCAAGACATTGAGGATGCTAAATTCCGGACGGATTTGTGATATCTCGAACGGTTTGGCCGTGGCGGATTTTTTTGACTAAAAAAGGACACATAAAGTGTGTTATAACTTGGTTAGTTTTACTGACAGTTACAAAACTTGCCGTGTATATTGTTCTATTCAAGCCAAACAACTTTCTAATTAACAATAATAAGCTCAAACCCACAGAAAGTCAGATATTGTAGTTTGAATATGATCATGCTCTTTCTGAGCCTAGGCCTGTCTTTGCCTGTCACACAGTCTGTGTGTGTGTGTGTGTGTGTGTGTGTAGGGGGAGGGGGCTTAATCATTTCACTGTGTGTCTGGCCTGCTAAAGTAAATACATTTCTTAAGCCTGGTATTTTTTAAATAAGTTTTTATTTTTATTTTTTTATAAGTAAAGGCATATAACCTGTTTAATTGTAGTGCATTGACAATAGTTTTATATAATTAGTGTATTAATTAAATTAACTTGGTCCATAAATCAAAAAAGTAAGTAAATAAATCAAAAAGGAAGTGTGTTAAAACTTCTGCATACATTAACTGATCTTGATGAAACTTCAGAAGTGTGTTCGTTGTAAGAGGCCGATCACATGGATGTGACTATTGTGAGTCAAACATATAGCGCCACCAACTGGCAGCAGAAAGTGTTTCACTTTCAAAATGCTTTGAAATCACACTCTTACTTTTACCCGATTTGCTTCAAACTTCATCTGTATAATGTAAACACACGCCAGATGAAGAGCTGTGAAAGCATTATTCAATATCTAAGATAATGTTGCCATAGCAACGCATCAAACTTTAACATTCCTTTTTTTATGATTTTGAGTCTCTTAGCGGCTTTTGGGGCCCTTAATGGGTTTGAAAACTCTTGAAACTTTGCACACAGGTCAGATCCCACAGCCATCAGAGCCGGGCTGAAGATGGTACCCGGGTGTGGCAAGGGGGCTAGACAGCGCACCCTGGAACGGGGTCCAAAACTTGGTCCATAAATCAAACACGCTTGCATGTAATAATATGAAACTCAGTACACATGTTGATCTCATCATTTCATATATTCATATATTCTCCTCAAGCCGGACAACTTTCTAATTTACACTCATGAGCTAGGACCCACAGAAAGTCAGATATTTTGGTTTGAAAATGTTGAGTGTCTCTCTGAGCCTACACTTCTGTATGGCAAGCCCTTTTAACATTTAAAAGCTAAGTTTGACTATTCGTAATTAACATTGTAGATATCAACAACGTCTTTCTAGTCGTAATTAGATTTTGGATAGTTTGTATTATCATTTAAGATATCTGTAACGTAATTGTGACTAAGTTCGAAACGACAGATAGAGTATGGCAAACCGTTTTAACATTTAATCATTTTAACCTACTAGTCTCTATTTTCATGCTACTAGTACTTATTTTTTAGATACTAGTATCTATTCCATTAAGTACTAGTACTTATTCATTAGCTACTAGTGCTTATTCTTTAGATACTAGTGCCTTTTCTTTAGATACTAGTGTTTATTCTTTAGGTACTAGTACCTTTTTAAAGATACTAGTACTTATTCATTAGACACTAGTCCTTATTTATTAGATACTAGTACTTATTCATTAGATGCTAGTCCTTATTCATTACATACCAATGCTTATTAATTAGTTACTAGTACGTATTCATTAGATACTAGTACCTATTAAATAGATACTAGTACTTATTCATTAGACACTAGTACTTATTTCAATGGTGAATAGTAACTATTCTTTTGTTACTACTAGTCACATTTTTTCCATTGACTTCTATGGTGATCTGTCATTCAGATATCAACTATTCAGTTCTGACTAGTATGTTAGTATGTATTCCAATTGTGGAATACATACTAGTATGTATTCCAAAGCAGGGGTTACGTTTTTGCACGTCGTGCAGAATAACCCTAAAGGCACCAAGGTGGCGGTGCCACCGGCTATATGTATATATATATATATATATATATATATATATATATATATATATATATATATATATATATATATATATATATATATATATATATATATATATAAATATAGCTGCGAGCAGCGATGGAGGGCCAAAGCCGGCGATACCGCCATCCCGGTGCCTTTAGGCACCGGGGTTGCGGTGCCACCGGCTTGGGCCCGCGATCGCTGCTCGCAGCTATATTTATTATTATTCTGTGAATTGAGTCTATGGCAGCCCTATGAACCGCAAAGTAGGAAAATGATTAAATTTGGCACACTTGTAGTGATGGTAATTATTAGTAATTGGACCAATTTTTGAGCCTCAAGGAACAACTCTATAGCGCCACCACCAGTTCAAAAATTCAACATTAAAATGGTTATAACATTTGAACCCTTTGCTCTAGAGACATGAAACTTAGTACACCTGATTCCTCTCATCATGCTGATAACAAACAATACCTTACATTAAGACCCCGCCCATTACAGTAGACGCCATTTTGAAATGTACAGTGTTCAGTTTTTTTGCTGCTACTCCTTCAAATTTTGTTAAATTTTGTCCAAAATTTGCTCAAATTATCTTCGGACTGAACCACACAGAAATGACTGAAAAGATTTTTTTTATTTTTCTTTCTTCAAAAGTTATGGTTTCGCAAACTTAACAAGGTCCACCCAAAATTGGCTAAGAGGCTGTATCTCGGCCAAAGTTTGATCAATCGAAACAAAAATTGGTACACTTCGTCGGAAGCATGTTTTGAGGTTCCATACCAAAGTTGGGAATAGCGCCACCTACGGGTCATGAGATATGTAAAATTGCTATTTTGGTCAATAACTTTTGAACAGTTTATCAGAAAATCAAAAAAATTTCTGGAAGTAAATTTATCTATGGATTCCTTGGATCATGCCGAATCCGTGGATATCGATTTTGCCATGATGGGATGTACCTCGTGTCCGCCATTTTGAATTTTGTCATAATTTGCAATATCTTTAAAATTATTTGAAATTTATTCACCAAATTTGGCATGGATCATCATTAGCAATGCCCGAAGGTACATGAGAAGTTTTATTACAGCGCCACCTAGTGTTCCAAAGTTATAAGGTTTTTTGTAAAAACGCTTATAACTTTTGCAAATATAGTTCAAAATTTAATTTCTTTATGTCAATGTGTTCCTTGGCTTATACCAATTCCAACGATGTCTCATTTTTCATTTTCCAACATTGTGACTGTCTGCCATATTGGAGCAAATGAAAAACCATTTTTCGCTACTCCTCCTTCAAATCTTGCTCAAATTTCTCCAAAATTTGGTCAGATGATCTTTGGACCGAGCCGCACAGAAATGACTGAACAGATTTTTTATATTCGCTATCGTTTTAGAGATATTTGTCTCCAAAGTTGACTTAGCCTGTGTTTGTTGCCTTATGCTAGTTAGCTTAGCATAATAATTGTTAAACATGCTAACCAGGTGCAATTCTTTTGGATGCGGCTCTTTAGCTATCAGGATAACCATAAGCTACATTAGCATTGAGTTAGCTTAGCATGCTAATCGCGTTAACATGATTTTGTGTGCTTATTCTTATACTGAAGCCTCTCCTCTGCAGCTCTATTCTTCGCCTCCTCTGTGTGGCGCAAGCTGCTAAACCACGTGTCATGAATCCCGAACCATTGCGGTCGTGGGTTCGAATCCTGTGTGGCACATGCCCAGACCGCAAGAGGTACTGTGGCCTTAAGTGGTGGAGAAGTTGTTTCAGTTCTAGACGTGGTGTCTGTGTGAGAAAGGAATTCCAAAAATATAACATGCAGCGAATTTATGTTTTATATAATCTTAATTTTGAGGTTATTTTCACTTGTACTACTGACACAAGAGTTTTTTTTTTCTTTTTAAATGTTCTAATTTGGCACACTTCTAGTTATTATAATGAAAAGTAATTGGAAAAAATTGAGTCTTTAGGGCCAACTCCATAGCGCCACCACCAGTTAGAAAATTCAACATTAAAATGGTTATAACTTTTGAACCCTTTGCTCTAGAGACATGAAACTTTGTACACCTGATTCCACTCATCATGCTGATCACAACCAATATCTTACATTAAGACCCCGCCCATTACAGTAGAGGCCATTTTGAAATGTACAGTATTCAGTTTTTTTGCTGCTCCTCCTTCAAATGTTGTTCAATTTTGTCCAAAATTTGCTCAAATGATCTTCAGACTGAACCACACAGAAATGACTGAACAGATTTTGATTATTTTTCTTTCTTCAAAAGTTATGGTTTTGCAAACTTAACAAGGTCCACCCAAAATTGGCTAAGAGGCTGTATCTCGGCCAAAGTTTGATCAATCGAAACGGAAATTGGTACACTTCATCGGAAGCATGTTCTGAGGTTCCATGCCAAAGTTGTGAATAGCGCCACCTATGGCTCATGAGATAAGCAAAATTGCTATTTTTTAGCAAAAATTTTACTTTAAAATGATTATAACTTTTGAACCCTTTGATCTGGAAAAAAATAAACTCAGTACACCATCTGTTCCAGGCATTTTACCTAAGAATGTTCTCATCTGAAGCTGTCACATACATCATGCAGTGCATTTTTTTGCAGCCCTATGAACCACAAGTAGGAAAAATTGCCACACCTGTAGTAGTAATCTGACCAATTTTGGATGATTTAGTTAAACTTTTTAAACACAATATATTCTGCATTTTCTTTAAAGTTCTTCATTTTGACCTGATTCTCTTTTGAAACTATTCACTTTCGGCAGCTGTAGAGATCCATGTCTGCCAAGTGGCGCAATGTGATGAGTGACAGGCAACTGACCCATAGGTAGTGAGTTCAAATCCCGGGTGGGACAACTTTACAAAATTCTATGTAATATTTTAAAATTTCAGTTCCTTTATTATCCAAGTAAGTGATGTACTAATCTTTATTCCTCTTGGATTAAAAATAAGTATATTTTGTTCAGACTGTATTCATTTTCATCTAAACAAACATGCTCAGCCAGGGGTGAAACCAGATCGCTGAACAGGGCGGGGGAAGAAAGAGGAGGGCGGGGTGAGGAGAGGAGGGCAAGAGACGGAAATAGAAGGGCAAGGGAAGGAAGGTGAGGGCAAGGGACGGAAGAGGAGAGGGCAAGGGACAGAAGAGGAGGGCAACGTAGAATTGCTGCTGCTTCCGGGCTTGGCCCCTGTATTGCTGCTTGTCTATAAATATGTTTGTATTGGCTAACGTTTATTCAGTAATGCGTGTCCTGTTTAAAATGTGCAATGTTCAAATGCAAAGACAGCACGTCACAAATAAAAGCCATTTTTTTCTTTGAGATTTAGTATCATATTTGGATATTGGCGTAATAAATTACAATTTATTGCAATGTTCCTGTTTTTTTTTTTTTTTTTTTTAGGGGTTTCTTAATTTTAGACTAGTTGACCAGCAAACATTATATACTATATAATGCAAAATTAATCATGAATAAAAAATGGTTTTGAGCAGTATTGAAACTTTGGACTTTCACTGTAAATTGCAGTGCAAGTAAAATTTTCTGATTTGGGTCTAATTAAAAAAAAATTTTAGGAGTCAAAACTAGAATTATGAAGATAGGCATACATGCATATGCGTATACAAAGACGTGTGTGTGTGTGTGTGTGTGTGTGTGTGTGTGTGTCTCTTGCATTCTCAAAAGATATGCCAAAATATTACTAACCCTAACACTATATATATTATAGTAATCTTATAGAAATAGGCTTATTATTTTGGGACATACTATAGAAGTATTATAAGACTGTATAGGCTATAGGAGGGTAAGGTTATTATAGAGATCATAAGTGACCTGGGCTACAGATCACTAAAAATCTTATAGTATTACTTGTATATGGAAAAGATTATGGCAGTCAGATGGCCTACATAATGTTAAGAGGATTGTGTGTGTGTGCTTCAATTTATATGTTGAATAACTAAATATGGTGGTGAGTGGGGAAATGACTGTCCTATGACCAGGTGAAGTGATTGGTAAGCATTTGAACAAAACAATACACTAAACTGATGCCCAACCAGCCAAAATGACATCAAAGACAGTGGTAATGGCACATTTTTTCCGTGTGAGTGCCGCCATGTTCATGAACCAGAGCTTCGACAATAAATCAGTAAATTGCTACTCAAAAAAGTTTTTCAAGGTTGGCAGGTCTGACACGTTCACCACATTTAAACGTACAGTCTGTAATTTTTGGCCACCAGGGGGCACTCGATCTAAATAATAACAAAAGACACACTTTGATGACGTTGGGAAAGAGTATGGGCTCACGGGAGTTGTTGTCGCTGTCCCTGACAACCAGCCCTCCGAGGGAGAGAGAAAGAGAGCGCGAGCAGAGATAGGAATTATCAGACCCCTATTAAATCAATATTCCATCTAGCTAGTATTAATAGAAGTTTAAAAAACACGGTCACCTTTTGTTAATAAAATAGTTACGTTTATACTATCATATCAACATTAGTGAACTGCATATGAAGCTACTTTCTCCAGCTCAATTTAGAAGTTAGAACACATTTTAATTTACATTATAGCAACTATACATGAGAGCTAGCCCGTCTGTGTTTCACACATGACATAATTTCACAAAATATACGGATGGCTATAGTTAACTGAATGGGTGCTTACCTGTTTATTAGAATGCAAGCGAGATCGGCATCTCTCTGTTGCCTACAGGCCTATTTAGCTTGTCAAAGCTCTTCCTGTTTTAAAATTCAACCCCACTGTTTAATGTGTCATGCTTCTTCTCCTGTCTCAAATCCTTCTCGGGTTATATTTTTCACCTGTACGTTTGCTAGGTTGACCATATTTTGATTACCAAAAACCAGGACACTCGGTCAGCGTTGAGCTGGTTCCAGCAGCAGAACGTGCAAATCGTAATCGTGGTCCATAAATATCCTGCAATCTAGAGAGAGCATGTTTGCGAGACAGATGTGGCGCTCCTAACCGATCTCCGATCTAGCAAGAGATCTTGTGCGTGCAGCCAAACCCCCCTTAAGTTTGTTGCAGGTGCAAAATGATACTAGCTAATACTTTTTCTTCGTCGTCGTTTTCAACCTATTGTAAGTCGATGTACCATCTCAATGAGTTTTGGTAATATATTATAAAGGTTAAAAAGTTACAAAATGTGGCTTTAAAATATTATCTGGCGCCACCCCTGACACAACCTACAACTTTTCTATTGTGACATTTATTTGAACATTTTCTGGTCAGGTATGACGTATCTAATGTTATGCCTAAAGTTATAAGCCATAATGAAGCCAACATGACTTTAATGATGAGTAATTGATTTCAGCACTCTTTGAACAGGCGGCGACTTAAAGGATTAGTTCACTTTTAAAAACACAGCCCTACACACACAGCCTCGCTTTCATTCCCGTTCGAGATTAAAGATGGTGCTGCTGTGAATAAACTCTATTGCACTGGTTTCCTGCACTGCTGCTCATTTAGATATGTGCTTATAACAGCTTAAGAATCGAGTTTACAGAAAAGACTTCCACTCAGCAGAATAATGAGGATCTGGAGTTTCAGCCTCTGTTTCCCTGTGTCCCTCAGATGGGGATGAACAAGACCTGAACTACGTGCTAATCGACGAGCTGCATGAGAAGTTCGGGCCTGCAGTGAGTAATGCAACATCTCTTCTTCTGTTCCACTCATGCATGAGGATGAGGAGGATGAGGGTGATGATGAGGGTGAGGGTGATGATGGGGTGAGGATTATGATGAGGGTGATGATGAGGGTGATGGTGATGATGAGGATGAGAGTGATGATGAGGATGATGATGGGGTGATGATGAGGGTGAGGGTGATGATGAGGGTGATGGTGATGGTGAGGGTGATGATGAGGGTAATGAGGGTGAGGGTGATGATGGTGGTGGTGATGCTGAGGGTGAGGGTGATGATGAGGGTGGTGGTGATGATGAGGGTGATTATGAGGGTGATGGTGATGGTGATGATGAGGGTGATGGTGATGAGGGTGATTATGAGGGTGAGGGTGATGGTGAGGGTGATGATGAGGGTGATGATGAGGGTGATGGTGATGGTGATGATGAGGGTGATGGTGAGGGTGATGGTGATGATGAGGGTGGTGGTGATGATGAGGGTGATGATGAGGGTGATGGTGATGGTGATGATGAGGGTGAGGGTGATGATGAGGGTGATGGTGATGATGAGGGTGATGGTGATGATGAGGGTGATGGTGATGATGAGGGTGATGGTGAGGGTGATGGTGATGATGAGGGTGGTGGTGATGATGAGGGTGATGATGAGGGTGATGGTGATGGTGATGATGAGGGTGAGGGTGATGATGAGGGTGAGGGTGATGATGAGGGTGATGGTGATGATGAGGGTGATTATGAGGGTGATGGTGAGGGTGATGATGAGGGTGATGATGAGGGTGATGGTGATGAGGGTGGTGGTGAAGAGGGTGATTATGATGAGGGTGATGATTATGATGAGGGTGATGATGAGGGTGAGGGTGATGATTATGATGAGGGTGATGATGAGGGTGATTAGGGTGATGATGAGGGTGATGGTGAGGGTGATGATGATGAGGGTGATGAGGGTGATGATGATGATGAGGGTGATGGTGAGGGTGATGATGAAGAGGGTGATGGTGATGAGGGTGATGATGAGGGTGATTGTGATGAGGGTGATGATGAGGGTGATTGTGATGAGGGTGATTGTGATGAGGGTGATGATTATGATGAGGGTGATGGTGATGAGGGTGATGGTGAGGGTGATGATGAGGGCGATTGTGATGAGGGTGATTGTGATGAGGGTGATGGTGATGAGGGTGATGGTGATGAGGGTGATGATTATGATGAGGGTGATGGTGATGAGGGTGATGGTGAGGGTGATGGTGAGGGTGATGATGAGGGTGATTGTGGTGAGGGTGATGGTGAGGGTGATGGTGAGGGTGATGAGGGTGATGGTGATGAGGGTGATGGTGATGAGGGTGATGATTGTGATGAGGGTGATTGTGATGAGGGTGATGGTGATGAGGGTGATGATTATGATGAGGGTGATGGTGAGGGTGATGGTGATGAGGGTGATGGTGAGGGTGATGGTGATGAGGGTGATGATTATGATGAGGGTGATGGTGAGGGTGATGGTGATGGTGAGGGTGATGATGATGAGGGTGATGAGGGTGATGGTGTATTTCAGGTCATGCACATTAAAGAGCAGAGAGTGATCGGCCTCGGTGCGGATGTGTTCGGGCAGACTGAGCAGGAGAGGCTGTGCTGGCTACAGGTGACAGGAACACCTCGTCTTCTGTCGGTGTGTGTGTGTGTGTGTGTGTGATGGACTATTCGTATGCAGGTCGCCACGAAAAGAGTCGTCTACCTGTTCGATATACTCCTGCTTGGAGGACAAGCGATTAAAAATGGGCTGTCAATGATCCTGGAGAATCCCCACATTCTGAAGGTCAGCTGATGTAGTGCTCTCAGCGAGTGTGTGTGTGTGTGTGTGTGTGTGTGTGCTGACTCCTCTGCCTCCTCAGGTGGTGCACGACTGCCGCTGTGTGGCCCGGTGCCTGAGAGCCCAGTTTAACGTCAACCTCACCAACGTCTTCGACACGCAGGTGGGTCAGGGGTCACGTACACACCAGCTGAGGAAGATCACTGGGAGACCGATCGTTTCACAGCAGCTTTACAGTGACGAACAGAATCAATAATGCAAACTTTAGCAGAGATGAGACTAATTGACCTATGGCTAAGCCACGCCCTCAAACGCGATGAGCCAATCACAGTGCGCCGCTAACCCACGTCCAGTGAAATGCATTGCAGTGAGTCATTTTTTCTTGTCATTTTAACTTTAAAATGGTCAAACGGTGTGTATGGGGTACGTGCAGCTCCGACACTAGGTTCCTGAGAGGCTGAGCGATGGTGTGTGTTTCTTTACCCTGTCCCAAACCACATCTCAACCGAGATAAGAGTCTGCTCTGGATTAAGTTATGCGGTAGACCACAACACCAACTAAACGCGGATAAATTAAACAAGGATGTCTACATCTGTTCTCAGTTAAGTCATCAACGTATTTGAACGTTATCTTTAAAATCTCTAATATAACGTTAGGCTAACATTAGAGAATGTTAACATTAGCTTCTAGCTGCTTTGTACATCATGTCACTTAGCCTCATTAAAGTAATCTGTAAATAACCCAGATAACAAATGTTTACAATGTTCTGAATGATTCATATAAATATATAAATACTGTAGCACCAAACGGTGATGGCGACGATATGCGGGTCATCATGTTTACACTGTGACCTGTACATCTCTGCCTGGAGCTGAAGCTTTTCCTCGACCTTAACAATAATATTATTAATATAACCCTCCAGTGCCCAGTTAAGGCCCTTTAGCTGACTTCCAGATGATGTATAATCTCCAAAATATCATCAATTGCCTCCTGGGAAATGTCTCCTACTGTGACCGCTGCCATAGCGCCTGTGCCCGAATGTTGACTGTGTGTCCGAGTGAGTGGAGGGGTTGTGGCTTAGCCATAGGTCAATTGAGTTGAAGTGTGTGTGTTCTGGGGTCTCATATGACCGTCGCACAGAACAGGCCCTGAGAGGCGTACGCATTTCTCACGCATGAGCTGTGATTTATAAACACACTTTTTGCGTACGCCATGTTTGGTGTTCTGCACACGTACACTCCCACACAGTTGATAAACGAGAGCCGGGTGTGTGAAGCTCAGGACTGTTGTTGTTCGTCAGGTGGCGGATCTCATGCTGTTCTACACCGAGACCGGCGGGGTTCTCCCGAACCGGCTCAGCCGTCTCCCGAGCTGCTCCACCTCCACCTGAAGCTGCCCGCCCACGCCCTGTCCCCGCTGAGGGCCCGAGAGCAGCACACACAGGTCTGAACACACACACACACACACGCCCTGTCCCCGCTGAGGGCCCGAGAGCAGCACACACAGGTCTGAAACACACACACACACACGCCCTGTCCCCGCTGAGGGCCCGAGAGCAGCACACACAGGTCTGAAACACACACACACACACACACGCCCTGTCCCCGCTGAGGGCCCGAGAGCAGCACACACAGGTCTGAAACACACACACACACACACACACCCTGTCCCCGCTGAGGGCCCGAGAGCAGCACACACAGGTCTGAAACACACACACCCTGTCCCCGCTGAGGGCCCGAGAGCAGCACACACAGGTCTGAAACACACACACACACACACACGCCCTGTCCCCGCTGAGGGCCCGAGAGCAGCACACACAGGTCTGAAACACACACACACACACACCCTGTCCCCGCTGAGGGCCCGAGAGCAGCACACACAGGTCTGAAACACACACACACACACACCCTGTCCCCGCTGAGGGCCCGAGAGCAGCACACACAGGTCTGAAACACACACACACACACACCCTGTCCCCGCTGAGGGCCCGAGAGCAGCACACACAGGTCTGAAACACACACACACACACACACCCTGTCCCCGCTGAGGGCCCGAGAGCAGCACACACAGGTCTGAAACACACACACACACACACGCCCTATCCCCGCTGAGGGCCCGAGAGCAGCACACACAGGTCTGAAACACACACACACACACACCCTGTCCCCGCTGAGGGCCCGAGAGCAGCACACACAGGCTCTGAAACACACACACACACCCTGTCCCCGCTGAGGGCCCGAGAGCAGCACACACAGGTCTCACACACACACACACACGCCCTGTCCCCGCTGAGGGCCCGAGAGCAGCACACACAGGTCTGAAACACACACACACACACGCCCTGATCCCCGCTGAGGGCCCGAGAGCAGCACACACAGGTCTGAAACACACACACACACACACACACGCCCTGTCCCCGCTGAGGGCCCGAGAGCAGCACACACAGGTCTGAAACACACACACACGCCCTGTCCCCGCTGAGGGCCCGAGAGCAGCACACACAGGTCTCACACACACACACACACACACACACACACGCCTGTCCCCGCTGAGGGCCCGAAGAGCAGCACACACAGGTCTGAAACACACACACACACACGCCCTGTCCCCGCTAAGGGCCCGAGAGCAGCACACACAGGTCTGAAACACACACACACGCCCTGTCCCCGCTGAGGGCCCGAGAGCAGCACACACAGGTCTGAAACACACACACACACACGCCCTGTCCCCGCTGAGGGCCCGAGAGCAGCACACACAGGTCTGAAACACACACACACACACACACGCCCTGTCCCCGCTGAGGGCCCAGAGAGCAGCACACACAGGTCTGAAACACACACACACACACGCCCTGTCCCCGCTGAGGGCCCGAGAGCAGCACACACAGGTCTCACACACACACACACACACACACACACGCCCTGTCCCCGCTGAGGGCCCGAGAGCAGCACACACAGGTCTGAAACACACACACACACACGCGCCTGTCCCCGCTGAGGGCCCGAGGAGCAGCACACACAGGTCTGACACACACACACACACACGCCCTGTCCCCGCTGAGGGCCCGAGAGCAGCACACACAGGTCTGAAACACACACACACACACGCCCTGTCCCCGCTGAGGGCCCGAGAGCAGCACACACAGGTCTGAAACACACACACACACACACACACGCCCTGTCCCCGCTGAGGGCCCGAGAGCAGCACACACAGGTCTGAAACACACACACACACACACGCCCTGTCCCCGCTGAGGGCCCGAGAGCAGCACACACAGGTCTGAAACACACACACACACACGCCCTGTCCCCGCTGAGGGCCCGAGAGCAGCACACACAGGTCTGAAACACACACACACACACACGCCCTGTCCCCGCTGAGGGCCCGAGAGCAGCACACACAGGTCTGAAACACACACACACACACACCCTGTCCCCGCTGAGGGCCCGAGAGCAGCACACACAGGTCTGAAACACACACACACACACGCCCTGTCCCCGCTGAGGGCCCGAGAGCAGCACACACAGGTCTGAAACACACACACACACACACGCCCTGTCCCCGCTGAGGGCCCGAGAGCAGCACACACAGGTCTGAAACACACACACACACCCCTGTCCCCGCTGAGGGCCCGAAGAGCAGCACACACAGGTCTGAAACACACACACACACACGCCCTGTCCCCGCTGAGGGCCCGGAGAGCAGCACACACAGGTCTGAAACACACACACACACACGCCCTGTCCCCGCTGAGGGCCCGAGAGCAGCACACACAGGTCTGAAACACACACACACACACACGCCCTGTCCCCGCTGAGGGCCCGAGAGCAGCACACACAGGTCTGAAAACACACACACACACCCTGTCCCCGCTGAGGGCCCGAGAGCAGCACACACAGGTCTCACACACACCACACACACGCCCTGTCCCCGCTGAGGGCCCGAGAGCAGCACACACAGGTCTGAAACACACACACACACACGCCCTATCCCCGCTGAGGGCCCGAGAGCAGCACACACAGGTCTGAAACACACACACACACACACACACGCCCTGTCCCCGCTGAGGGCCCGAGAGCAGCACACACAGGTCTGAAACACACACACACACACACACACGCCCTGTCCCCGCTGAGGGCCCGAGAGCAGCACACACAGGTCTGAAACACACACACACACACACAGGTCTGAAACACACACACACGCCCTGTCCCCGCTGAGGGCCCGAGAGCAGCACACACAGGTCTGAACACACACACACACACACGCCCTGTCCCCGCTGAGGGCCCGAGAGCAGCACACACAGGTCTGAAACACACACACACACAGACACACACGCCCTGTCCCCGCTGAGGGCCCGAGAGCAGCACACACAGGTCTGAAACACACACACACACACGCCCTGTCCCCGCTAAGGGCCCGAGAGCAGCACACACAGGTCTGAAACACACACACACACACACAGGTCTGAAACACACACACACGCCCTGTCCCGCTGAGGGCCCGAGAGCAGCACACACAGGTCTGAAACACACACACACACACGCCCTGTCCCCGCTGAGGGCCCGAGAGCAGCACACACAGGTCTGAAACACACACACACACACACACACACGCCCTGTCCCCGCTGAGGGCCCGAGAGCAGCACACACAGGTCTGAAACACACACACACACACACGCCCTGTCCCCGCTGAGGGCCCGAGAGCAGCACACACAGGTCTGAAACACACACACACACAGACACACACGCCCTGTCCCCGCTGAGGGCCCGAGAGCAGCACACACAGGTCTGAAACACACACACACACACACACACGCCCTGTCCCCGCTGAGGGCCCGAGAGCAGCACACACAGGTCTGAAACACACACACACACACGCCCTGTCCCCGCTGAGGGCCCGAGAGCAGCACACACAGGTCTGAAACACACACACACACACGCCCTGTCCCCGCTGAGGGCCCGAGAGCAGCACACACAGGTCTGAAACACACACACACACACACGCCCTGTCCCCGCTGAGGGCCCGAGAGCAGCACACACAGGTCTCACACACACACACACACACGCCCTGTCCCTGCTGAGGGCCCGAGAGCAGCACACACAGGTCTGAAACACACACACACACACACGCCTGTCCCGCTGAGGGCCCGAGAGCAGCACACACAGGTCTGAAACACACACACACACACGCCCTGTGCCCCGCTGAGGGCCCGAGAGCAGCACACACAGGTCTGAACACACACACACACACACGCCCTGTCCCCGCTGAGGGCCCGAGAGCAGCACACACAGGTCTGAAACACACACACACACACACACGCCCTGTCCCCGCTGAGGGCCCGAGAGCAGCACACACGGTCTGAAACACACACACACACACACACACGCCCTGTCCCCGCTGAGGGCCCGAGAGCAGCACACACAGGTCTGAAACACACACACACACACGCCCTGTCCCCGCTGAGGGCCCGAGAGCAGCACACACAGGTCTGAAACACACACACACACACACACACACACACGCCCTGTCCCCGCTGAGGGCCCGAGAGCAGCACACACAGGTCTGAAACACACACACACACACACACGCCCTGTCCCCGCTGAGGGCCCCGAGAGCAGCACACACAGGTCTGAAACACACACACACACACACACGCCCTGTCCCCGCTGAGGGCCCGAGAGCAGCACACACAGGTCTGAAACACACACACACACACACACACGCCCTGTCCCCGCTGAGGGCCCGAGAGCAGCACACACAGGTCTCACACACACACACACACACACACGCCCTGTCCCCGCTGAGGGCCCGAGAGCAGCACACACAGGTCTGAAACACACACACACACACACGCCCTGTCCCCGCTGAGGGCCCGAGAGCAGCACACACAGGTCTGAAACACACACACACACACACACGCCCTGTCCCCGCTAAGGGCCCGAAGAGCAGCACACACAGGTCTGAAACACACACACACACACACGCCCTGTCCCCGCTGAGGGCCCGAGAGCAGCACACACAGATCTCACACACACACACACACACACACACACACACACACACACACACACACACGCCTGTCCCCGCTGAGGGCCGGAGAGCAGCACACACAGGTCTGAAACACACACACACACACACGCCCTGTCCCCGCTGAGGGCCCGAGAGCAGCACACACAGGTCTGAAACACACACACACACACACACACACGCCCTGTCCCCGCTGAGGGCCCGAGAGCAGCACACACAGGTCTGAAACACACACACACACACACACACGCCCTGTCCCCGCTGAGGGCCCGAGAGCAGCACACACAGGTCTGAAACACATACACACACACACACACGCCTGTCCCCGCTGAGGGCCCGAGAGCAGCACACACAGGTCTGAAACACACACACACACACACACACGCCCTGTCCCGCTGAGGGCCCGAGAGCAGCACACACAGGTCTGAAACACACACACACACACACACACGCCCTGTCCCCGCTGAGGGCCCGAGAGCAGCACACACAGGTCTCACACACACACACACACACACGCCCTGTCCCCGCTGAGGGCCCGAGAGCAGCACACACAGGTCTGAAACACACACACACACACGCCCTGTCCCCGCTGAGGGCCCGAGAGCAGCACACACAGGTCTGAAACACACACACACACACACACACACACATGCCCTGTCCCCGCTAAGGGCCCGAGAGCAGCACACACAGGTCTGAAACACACACACACACACACACACACACATGCCCTGTCCCCGCTGAGGGCCCCGAGAGCAGCACACACAGGTCTGAAACACACACACACACACACGCCCTGTGCCCGCTGAGGGCCCGAGAGCAGCACACTCAGGTCTGAAACACACACACACACACACACACACGCCCTGTCCTCGCTGAGGGCCCGAGAGCAGCACACACAGGTCTCACACACACACACACACACACACACACATGCCCTGTCCCCGCTGAGGGCCCGAGAGCAGCACACACAGGTCTGAAACACACACACACACACACACACACGCCCTGTCCCCGCTGAGGGCCCGAGAGCAGCACACACAGATCTCACACACACACACACACACGCCCTGTCCCCGCTGAGGGCCCGAGAGCAGCACACACACACACACACACACACACACACACACGCCCTGTCCGCGCTGAGGGCCCGAGAGCAGCACACACAGGTCTGAAACACACACACACACACACACGCCCTGTCCCCGCTGAGGGCCCGAGAGCAGCACACACAGGTCTGAAACACACACACACATAGGTCTGAAACACACACACACACACACATGCCCTGTCCCCGCTGAGGGCCCGAAGAGCAGCACACACAGGTCTGAAACACACACACACGCGCCCTGTCCCCGCTGAGGGCCCGAGAGCAGCACACACAGGTCTGAAACACACACACACACACACACACATGCCCTGTCCCCGCTGAGGGCCCGAGAGCAGCACACACAGGTCTGAAACACACACACACACACACACACGCCCTGTCCCCGCTGAGGGCCCGAGAGCAGCACACACAGGTCTGAAACACACACACACACACGCCCTGTCCCCGCTGAGGGCCCGAGAGCAGCACACACAGGTCTGAAACACACACACACACACACACGCCCTGTCCCCGCTGAGGGCCCGAGAGCAGCACACACAGGTCTGAAACACACACACACACACACACGCCTGTGCCCGCTGAGGGCCCAGAGAGCAGCACACACAGGTCTGACACACACACACACACACACACGCCCTGTCCCCGCTGAGGGCCCGAGAGCAGCACACACAGGTCTGAAACACACACACACACACACACACACACACACGCCCTGTCCCCGCTGAGGGCCCGAGAGCAGCACACACAGGTCTGAAACACACACACACACAGACACACACGCCCTGTCCCCGCTGAGGGCCCGAGAGCAGCACACACAGGTCTGAAACACACACACACACACACACGCCCTGTCCCCGCTGAGGGCCCGAGAGCAGCACACACAGGTCTGAAACACACACACACACACACACACACACGCCCTGTCCCCGCTGAGGGCCCGAGAGCAGCACACACAGGTCTGAAACACACACACACACAGACACACACGCCCTGTCCCCGCTGAGGGCCCGAGAGCAGCACACACAGGTCTGAAACACACACACACACACACACACACGCGCCTGTGCCCCGCTGAGGGCCCGAGAGCAGCACACACAGGTCTGAACACACACACACACACACACACGCCCTGTCCCCGCTGAGGGCCCGAGAGCAGCACACACAGGTCTGAAACACACACACACACACACACGCCCTGTCCCCGCTGAGGGCCCGAGAGCAGCACACACAGGTCTGAAACACACACACACACACGCCCTGTCCCCGCTGAGGGCCCGAGAGCAGCACACACAGGTCTGAAACACACACACACACACACACACATGCCCTGTCCCCGCTAAGGGCCCGAGAGCAGCACACACAGGTCTGAAACACACACACACACACACACACACACATGCCCTGTCCCCGCTGAGGGCCCGAGAGCAGCACACACAGGTCTGAAACACACACACACACACACGCCCTGTCCCCGCTGAGGGCCCGAGAGCAGCACACTCAGGTCTGAAACACACACACACACACACACACGCCTGTCCCCGCTGAGGGCCCGAGAGCAGCACACACAGGTCTCACACACACACACACACACACACACATGCCCTGTCCCCGCTGAGGGCCCGAGAGCAGCACACACAGGTCTGAACACACACACACACACACACACACACGCCCTGTCCCCGCTGAGGGCCCGAGAGCAGCACACACAGGTCTGAAACACACACACACATAGGTCTGAAACACACACACACACACACATGCCTGTCCCCGCTGAGGGCCCGAGAGCAGCACACACAGGTCTGAAACACACACACACATAGGTCTGAACACACACACACACACGCCCTGTCCCCGCTGAGGGCCAGAGAGCAGCACACACAGGTCTGAAACACACACACACATAGGTCTGAAACACACACACACACACACACACATGCCCTGTCCCCGCTGAGGGCCCGAGAGCAGCACACACAGGTCTGAAACACACACACACACACACACACACACGCCCTGTCCCCGCTGAGGGCCCGAGAGCAGCACACACAGGTCTGAAACACACACACACACACACGCCCTGTCCCCGCTGAGGGCCCGAGAGCAGCACACACAGGTCTGAAACACACACACACACACACACGCCCTGTCCCCGCTGAGGGCCCGAGAGCAGCACACACAGGTCTGAAACACACACACACACACACACGCCCTGTCCCCGCTGAGGGCCCGAGAGCAGCACACACAGGTCTCACACACACACACACACACACGCCCTGTCCCCGCTGAGGGCCCGAGAGCAGCACACACAGGTCTGAAACACACACACACACACACGCCCTGTCCCCGCTGAGGGCCCGAGAGCAGCACACACAGGTCTGAAACACACACACACACACACGCCCTGTCCCCGCTGAGGGCCCGAGAGCAGCACACACAGGTCTGAAACACACACACACACACGCCCTGTCCCCGCTGAGGGCCCGAGAGCAGCACACACAGGTCTGAATCACACACACACACACACGCCCTGTCCCCGCTGAGGGCCCGAGAGCAGCACACACAGGTCTGAAACACACACACACACACGCCCTGTGCCCGCTGAGGGCCCGGAGAGCAGCACACACAGGTCTGAACACACACACACACACACGCCCTGTCCCCGCTGAGGGCCCGAGAGCAGCACACACAGGTCTGAAACACACACACACACACACACACACACACGCCCTGTCCCCGCTGAGGGCCCGAGAGCAGCACACACAGGTCTGACACACACACACACACACACGCCCTGTCCCCGCTGAGGGCCCGAGAGCAGCACACAAGGTCTGAACACACACACACACACACACGCCCTGTCCCCGCTGAGGGCCCGAGAGCAGCACACACAGGTCTGAACACACACACACACACACACGCCCTGTCCCCGCTGAGGGCCCGAGAGCAGCACACACAGGTCTGAAACACACACACACACACACACACACACACGCCCTGTCCCCGCTGAGGGCCCGAGAGCAGCACACACAGGTCTGAAACACACACACACACACACGCCCTGTCCCCGCTGAGGGCCCGAGAGCAGCACACACAGGTCTGAACACACACACACACACACACGCCCTGTCCCGCTAGAGGCCCGAGAGCAGCACACACAGGTCTCACACACTCACACACACGCCCTGTCCCCGCTGAGGGCCCGAGAGCAGCACACACAGGTCTGAACACACACACACACACACACACACGCCCTGTCCCCGCTGAGGGCCCGAGAGCAGCACACACAGGTCTGAAACACACACACACACACACACGCCCTGTCCCCGCTGAGGGCCCGAGAGCAGCACACACAGGTCTGAAACACACACACACACACACACACGCCCTGTCCCCGCTGAGGGCCCGAGAGCAGCACACACAGGTCTGACACACACACACACACACACACACACGCCCTGTCCCCGCTGAGGGCCCGAGAGCAGCACACACAGGTCTGAAACACACACACACACACACACACGCCTGTCCCCGCTGAGGGCCCGAGAGCAGCACACACAGGCTCTGAAACACACACACACACAGACACACACGCCCTGTCCCCGCTGAGGGCCCAAGAGCAGCACACACAGGTCTGAAACACACACACACACACACACACGCCCTGTCCCCGCTGAGGGCCCGGAGAGCAGCACACACAGGTCTGAACACACACACACACACACACGCCCTGTGCCCCGCTGAGGGCCCGAGAGCAGCACACACAGGTCTGAAACACACACACACACACACACACACACGCCCTGTCCCCGCTGAGGGCCCGAGAGCAGCACACACAGGTCTGAACACACACACACACACGCCCTGTCCCCGCTCGAGGGCCCCGAGAGCAGCACACACAGGTCTAAACACACACACACACACGCCCTGTCACCGCTGAGGGCCCGAGAGCAGCACACACAGGCTCTGAAACACACACACACACACACGCCCTGTCCCCGCTGAGGGCCCAAGAGAGCAGCACACACAGGTCTGAAACACACACACACACAGGTCTGAAACACACACACACACACAGGTCTGAAACACACACACACACACACACACATGCCCTGTCCCCGCTAGGGCCCCAGAGCAGCACACACAGGTCTGAAACACACACATGCCCTGTCCCCGCTGAGGGCCTGAGAGCAGCACACACAGGTCTGCAACACACACACACACAGGTCTGATATGTTGCAGCTCTGGCCAGTGCACTGCTGCTTGTGATGTGCTAGTGCACCACAGGTGTGTGTGTGTGTTGGTGTGTGAGCGCTGAACGCTGCTCTGGTCTTCAGGAGTGTGCTGAGGTGTGGTACCTGCGCCCGTGTTCCTCCTCTGCTGATGAGTGCCATGGCCTCGGCTGTGCTCCACCTTCTGCCGCTGCGCCTGCTCCTGCTGGACGCCCTCATGGCCGACTACACACTTCTGGTGGACACACACATGAGCAGCGGCCACGACCAGGCCCTGCACTTACAGCAGGTCAGAACACACACACACACACACACGCACACGAGACTACACACTTCTGGTGGACACACACATGAGCAGCGGCCACGACCAGGCCCTGCACTTACAGCAGGTCAGAACACACACACACACACACACACGAGACTACACACTTCTGGTGGACACACACATGAGCAGCGGCCACGACCAGGCCCTGCACTTACAGCAGGTCAGAACACACACACACACACACACACACACGAGACTACACACTTCTGGTGGACACACACATGAGCAGCGGCCACGACCAGGCCCTGCACTTACAGCAGGTCAGAACACACACAAACGCACACGAGACTACACACTTCTGGTGGACACACACATGAGCAGCGGCCACGACCAGGTTATGCACTTACAGCAGGTCAGAACACACACACACACGCACACGAGACTACACACTTCTGGTGGACACACACATGAGCAGCGGCCACGACCAGGTTATGCACTTACAGCAGGTCAGAACACATACACACACACACGAGACTACACACTTCTGGTGGACACACACATGAGCAGCGGCCACGACCAGGTTATGCACTTACAGCAGGTCAGAACACACACACACACACACACGCACACGAGACTACACACTTCTGGTGGACACACACATGAGCAGCGGCCACGACCAGGTTATGCACTTACAGCAGGTCAGAACACACACACACACACGCACACACGAGACTACACGCTTCTGGTGGCCCAGACTGATCTCATGAAATAGCGTATGTATGACACGCCAATTCGTATTTCCATTTTTGGCGTGCTATCAACATGCGTAATCGCTTTTCAGCGCGTTTATGAACGCCGTTGACTTAACGTTACATTACTGTATGTAAGCAATAAGGTACGAGAGGCTGTGCTGTATGGTGAATAAGTAACGGTCAAGGGCGTTGTTAGGCACGACGCTAAGCGGAGTAACCCCTTCAGCTGTTACTTATTCACCATACAGCACTTGCCTCGAGTATCTTATTGCTTTTATAAAACGGTTGCCACACAATATTTAAGTAAAAAACAATATTAGTGCAACTTTCTTGAAGTAAAATCACTAAACGCCGTCCTTCCGCTGGAAAAAATAGTCCCCGAGTGTGAACAGCAACAACGTTCCAGTGTGTAAAATGCATGAAAGCTCAAATAAAAACAACATAGAACCGCAGTGTTGCGCAGCGAATCAATAGAACCGTTTGGGCTGAAGTCGGTCGTAGCGCCGTTTTTTTTGTGAATAAAGCACAGCTCTTGACCAATCAGAATCAAGGATTCGAACTAACCGTTTTATAAATATAAATATATGACCTTCCCCGTCCCTAAACCTACCCGTCACTGGGGTTAATAGCGTTTATGACTCTGAAAAACATATTGCTCCCCAGATGTAGATCTACATTTTGCTTCGTTTCACTCGGACATTTATCGGCGTAGACATACACGCTTACACGCGGATAGCTGAAAATGTGTATAGATAACACACCACTTGACTTGAAAGTGCCGTGTATGTTTACACAAAAGTCATGATGTCATGTTGGGTGGACACACACGAGCATGTGCGTGCCTTACGAGGACATTCAAAGATGCAGTGTATCTTGCACTATATAAGTTATAAGTTAGGATTGACCCTATTATACTTTACTGACACAAATTGATAAGTCAAACAGCCACCCACTAATAGTCTATAAATAGGCTGTCTTTGAGTTCACTTGAACAAAGGTTAAATTAGTCGATGAGTTCAATGAGGCCTAAGACATTGAGAGTCATGCGGACCTATAAATACCCGCGCAACACATGATCGGGAACAAGACAGAATGGGTTTCAAGGACTCTGTGCTCAGATCAACTTTATATTTGTTCTACAAGTCTTAGAACATGATTGGAGTTTGCACCGCATGCTGCACTTGTGTGTGTTTACTATTTATATATACAGTAATGTAACGTTAAGTCAACGGCGTTCATAAACGCGCTGAAAAGCGATTACGCATGTTGACAGCACGCCAAAAATGGAAATACGAATTGGCGTGTCAGTACATACGCTATTTCATGAGATCAGTCTGAGTAGTGATTGTAATCGCAGTAAGTGTGTGTTTGAGTGACTGTAACAGCAGTGTGTGTTTGAGTGATTGTAATCGCAGTAAGTGTGTGTTTGAGTGACTGTAACCGCAGTGTGTGTTTGAGTGATTGTAACAGCAGTAAGTGTGTGTTTGAGTGATTGTAACGCAGTAAGTGTGTGTTTGAGTGACTGTAACCGCAGTGTGTGTTTGAGTGATTGTAATCGCAGTAAGTGTGTGTTTGAGTGACTGTAACAGCAGTAAGTGTGTGTTTGAGTGACTGTAACCGCAGTGTGTGTTTGAGTGATTGTAATCGCAGTAAGTGTGTGTTTGAGTGACTGTAACAGCAGTAAGTGTGTGTTTGAGTGACTGTAACCGCAGTAAGTGTGTGTTTGAGTGACTGTAACCGCAGTAAGTGTATGTTAGAGTGATTGTAACCACAGTAAGTGTGTGTTTGAGTGATTGTAACAGCAGTAAGTGTGTGTTTGAGTGACTGTAACAGCAGTAAGTGTGTGTTTGAGTGATTGTAACAGCAGTAAGTGTGTGTTTGAGTGACTGTAACCGCAGTAAGTGTGTGTTTGAGTGACTGTAATCGCAGTAAGTGTGTGTTTGAGTGACTGTAACAGCAGTAAGTGTGTGTTTGAGTGATTGTAACAGCAGTAAGTGTGTGTTTGAGTGACTGTAACAGCAGTAAGTGTGTGTTTGAGTGACTGTAACCGCAGTAAGTGTGTGTTTGAGTGACTGTAACCGCAGTAAGTGTGTGTTTGAGTGACTGTAACCGCAGTGTGTGTTTGAGTGATTGTAACAGCAGTAAGTGTGTGTTTGAGTGACTGTAACCGCAGTAAGTGTGTGTTTGAGTGACTGTAACCGCAGTAAGTGTGTGTTTGAGTGATTGTAACAGCAGTAAGTGTGTGTTTGAGTGACTGTAACCGCAGTAAGTGTGTGTTTGAGTGATTGTAACAGCAGTAAGTGTGTGTTTGAGTGACTGTAACCGCAGTAAGTGTGTGTTTGAGTGACTGTAACCGCAGTGTGTGTTTGAGTGATTGTAACAGCAGTAAGTGTGTGTTTGAGTGACTGTAACCGCAGTAAGTGTGTGTTTGAGTGATTGTAACAGCAGTAAGTGTGTGTTTGAGTGACTGTAACAGCAGTAAGTGTGTGTTTGAGTGACTGTAACCGCAGTAAGTGTGTGTTTGAGTGACTGTAACCGCAGTAAGTGTGTGTTTGAGTGACTGTAACCGCAGTGTGTGTTTGAGTGATTGTAACAGCAGTAAGTGTGTGTTTGAGTGACTGTAACCGCAGTAAGTGTGTGTTTGAGTGACTGTAACCGCAGTAAGTGTGTGTTTGAGTGATTGTAACAGCAGTAAGTGTGTGTTTGAGTGACTGTAACCGCAGTAAGTGTGTGTTTGAGTGATTGTAACAGCAGTAAGTGTGTGTTTGAGTGACTGTAACCGCAGTAAGTGTGTGTTTGAGTGACTGTAACCGCAGTGTGTGTTTGAGTGATTGTAACAGCAGTAAGTGTGTGTTTGAGTGACTGTAACCGCAGTAAGTGTGTGTTTGAGTGACTGTAACCGCAGTAAGTGTGTGTTTGAGTGACTGTAACCGCAGTAAGTGTGTGTTTGAGTGACTGTAACCGCAGTAAGTGTGTGTTTGAGTGACTGTAACCGCAGTAAGTGTGTGTTTGAGTGACTGTAACAGCAGTAAGTGTGTGTTTGAGTGACTGTAACCGCAGTAAGTGTGTGTTTGAGTGACTGTAACAGCAGTAAGTGTGTGTTTGAGTGACTGTAACCGCAGTAAGTGTGTGTTTGAGTGACTGTAACCGCAGTAGTGTGTGTTTGAGTGACTGTAACAGCAGTGTGTGTTTGAGTGACTGTAACCGCAGTAAGTGTGTGTTTGAGTGACTGTAACCGCAGTAAGTGTGTGTTTGAGTGACTGTAACAGCAGTGTGTGTTTGAGTGACTGTAACCGCAGTAAGTGTGTGTTTGAGTGACTGTAACCGCAGTAAGTGTGTGTTTGAGTGACTGTAACCGCAGTGTGTGTTTGAGTGACTGTAACCGCAGTAAGTGTGTTTGAGTGACTGTAACCGCAGTAAGTGTGTGTTTGAGTGACTGTAACCGCAGTAAGTGTGTGTTTGAGTGATTGTAACAGCAGTAAGTGTGTGTTTGAGTGACTGTAACCGCAGTAAGTGTGTGTTTGAGTGACTGTAACCGCAGTAAGTGTGTGTTTGAGTGACTGTAACCGCAGTAAGTGTGTGTTTGAGTGACTGTAACAGCAGTAAGTGTGTGTTTGAGTGACTGTAACCGCAGTAAGTGTGTGTTTGAGTGACTGTAACAGCAGTAAGTGTGTGTTTGAGTGACTGTAACCGCAGTAAGTGTGTGTTTGAGTGACTGTAACAGCAGTAAGTGTGTGTTTGAGTGACTGTAACAGCAGTAAGTGTGTGTTTGAGTGACTGTAACCGCAGTAAGTGTGTGTTTGAGTGACTGTAACCGCAGTAAGTGTGTGTTTGAGTGACTGTAACAGCAGTGTGTGTTTGAGTGACTGTAACCGCAGTAAGTGTGTGTTTGAGTGACTGTAACCGCAGTAAGTGTGTGTTTGAGTGACTGTAACCGCAGTGTGTGTTTGAGTGACTGTAACCGCAGTAAGTGTGTTTGAGTGACTGTAACCGCAGTAAGTGTGTTTGAGTGACTGTAACCGCAGTAAGTGTGTGTTTGAGTGACTGTAACCGCAGTAAGTGTGTGTTTGAGTGATTGTAACAGCAGTAAGTGTGTGTTTGAGTGACTGTAACCGCAGTAAGTGTGTGTTTGAGTGACTGTAACCGCAGTAAGTGTGTGTTTGAGTGACTGTAACCGCAGTAAGTGTGTGTTTGAGTGATTGTAACAGCAGTAAGTGTGTGTTTGAGTGATTGTAACAGCAGTAAGTGTGTGTTTGAGTGACTGTAACAGCAGTAAGTGTGTGTTTGAGTGACTGTAACCGCAGTAAGTGTGTGTCTGAGTGACT
Source organism: Hybognathus amarus (assembly GCA_030378365.1). Lineage (NCBI taxonomy): Eukaryota > Metazoa > Chordata > Actinopteri > Cypriniformes > Leuciscidae > Hybognathus > Hybognathus amarus. Next base: position 140,013 of record JAQIUQ010001588.1, on the reverse strand, counting down.
GTAACCGCAGTAAGTGTGTGTCTGAGTGACTGTAACCGCAGTAAGTGTGTTTGAGTGACTGTAACCGCAGTAAGTGTGTGTTTGAGTGACTGTGACCGCAGTAAGTGTGTTTGAGTGACTGTAACAGCAGTAAGTGTGTGTTTGAGTGATTGTAACAGCAGTAAGTGTGTGTTTGAGTGACTGTAACAGCAGTAAGTGTGTGTTTGAGTGACTGTAACAGCAGTAAGTGTGTGTTTGAGTGACTGTAACCGCAGTAAGTGTGTGTTTGAGTGACTGTAACAGCAGTAAGTGTGTGTTTGAGTGACTGTAACCGCAGTAAGTGTGTGTTTGAGTGACTGTAACCGCAGTAAGTGTGTGTTTGAGTGACTGTAACCGCAGTAAGTGTGTGTTTGAGTGACTGTAACAGCAGTAAGTGTGTGTTTGAGTGACTGTAACCGCAGTAAGTGTGTGTTTGAGTGACTGTAACCGCAGTAAGTGTGTGTTTGAGTGATTGTAACAGCAGTAAGTGTGTGTTTGAGTGATTGTAACAGCAGTAAGTGTGTGTTTGAGTGACTGTAACAGCAGTAAGTGTGTGTTTGAGTGACTGTAACCGCAGTAAGTGTGTGTTTGAGTGACTGTAACCGCAGTAAGTGTGTGTCTGAGTGACTGTAACCGCAGTAAGTGTGTGTTTGAGTGACTGTAACCGCAGTAAGTGTGTGTTTTAATGGCTGTAACCGCAGTAAGTGTGTGTTTGAGTGACTGTAACCGCAGTGTGTGTTTGAGTGATTGTAACAGCAGTAAGTGTGTGTTTGAGTGACTGTAACCGCAGTAAGTGTGTGTTGAGTGATTGTAACAGCAGTAAGTGTGTGTCTGAGTGACTGTAACCGCAGTAAGTGTGTGTTGAGTGATTGTAACAGCAGTAAGTGTGTGTCTGAGTGACTGTAACCGCAGTAAGTGTGTGTTTGAGTGACTGTAACCGCAGTAAGTGTGTGTTTGAGTGATTGTAACAGCAGTAAGTGTGTGTTTGAGTGACTGTAACCGCAGTAAGTGTGTGTTGAGTGATTGTAACAGCAGTAAGTGTGTGTCTGAGTGACTGTAACCGCAGTAAGTGTGTGTTGAGTGATTGTAACAGCAGTAAGTGTGTGTCTGAGTGACTGTAACCGCAGTAAGTGTGTGTTGAGTGATTGTAACAGCAGTAAGTGTGTGTCTGAGTGACTGTAACCGCAGTAAGTGTGTGTTTGAGTGACTGTAACCGCAGTAAGTGTGTGTTTGAGTGATTGTAACAGCAGTAAGTGTGTGTTTGAGTGACTGTAACCGCAGTAAGTGTGTGTTGAGTGATTGTAACAGCAGTAAGTGTGTGTCTGAGTGACTGTAACCGCAGTAAGTGTGTGTTGAGTGATTGTAACAGCAGTAAGTGTGTGTCTGAGTGACTGTAACCGCAGTAAGTGTGTGTCTGAGTGACTGTAACCGCAGTAAGTGTGTGTTTGAGTGATTGTAACAGCAGTAAGTGTGTGTTTGAGTGACTGTAACCGCAGTAAGTGTGTGTTTGAGTGACTGTAACAGCAGTGTGTGTTTGAGTGACTGTAACCGCAGTAAGTGTGTGTTTGAGTGACTGTAACCGCAGTAAGTGTGTGTTTGAGTGACTGTAACCGCAGTGTGTGTTTGAGTGACTGTAACCGCAGTAAGTGTGTGTTTGAGTGACTGTAACCGCAGTAAGTGTGTGTTGAGTGATTGTAACAGCAGTAAGTGTGTGTTTGAGTGACTGTAACCGCAGTAAGTGTGTGTTTGAGTGACTGTAACCGCAGTGTGTGTTTGAGTGACTGTAACAGCAGTGTGTGTTTGAGTGACTGTAACCGCAGTAAGTGTGTGTTTGAGTGACTGTAACCGCAGTAAGTGTGTGTTTGAGTGACTGTAACCGCAGTAAGTGTGTGTTTGAGTGACTGTAATCGCAGTAAGTGTGTGTTTGAGTGACTGTAACCGCAGTAAGTGTGTGTTGAGTGACTGTAACAGCAGTAAGTGTGTGTTTGAGTGACTGTAACCGCAGTAAGTGTGTGTTTGAGTGACTGTAACCAGCAGTGTGTGTTTGAGTGATTGTAACAGCAGTAAGTGTGTGTTTGAGTGATTGTAACAGCAGTAAGTGTGTGTTTGAGTGACTGTAACCGCAGTGTGTGTTTGAGTGACTGTAACCGCAGTGTGTGTTTGAGTGACTGTAACGCAGCAAGTGTGTGTTTGAGTGACTGTAACCGCAGTAAGTGTGTGTTTGAGTGATTGTAACAGCAGTAAGTGTGTGTTTGAGTGATTGTAACAGCAGTAAGTGTGTGTTTGAGTGACTGTAACCGCAGAGTGTGTTTGAGTGACTGTAACAGCAGTGTGTGTTTGAGTGACTGTAACCGCAGTGTGTGTTTGAGTGATTGTAACAGCAGTAAGTGTGTGTTTGAGTGACTGTAACCGCAGTAAGTGTGTGTTTGAGTGACTGTAACCGCAGTGTGTGTTTGAGTGACTGTAACCGCAGTAAGTGTGTGTTTGAGTGACTGTAACCGCAGTGTGTGTTTGAGTGATTGTAACAGCAGTAAGTGTGTGTTTGAGTGACTGTAACCGCAGTAAGTGTGTGTTGAGTGACTGTAACCGCAGTAAGTGTGTGTTTGAGTGACTGTAACAGCAGTAAGTGTGTGTTTGAGTGACTGTAACCGCAGTAAGTGTGTGTTTGAGTGACTGTAACAGCAGTAAGTGTGTGTCTGAGTGACTGTAACCGCAGTAAGTGTGTGTTTGAGTGACTGTAACAGCAGTAAGTGTGTGTTTGAGTGACTGTAACAGCAGTAAGTGTGTGTTTGAGTGACTGTAACAGCAGTAAGTGTGTGTTTGAGTGACTGTAACCGCAGTAAGTGTGTGTTTGAGTGACTGTAACCGCAGTGTGTGTTTGAGTGACTGTAACCGCAGTAAGTGTGTGTTTGAGTGACTGTAACCGCAGTGTGTGTTTGAGTGACTGTAACCGCAGTGTGTGTTTGAGTGACTGTAACCGCAAGTGTGTGTTTGAGTGACTGTAACCGCAGTAAGTGTGTGTTTGAGTGACTGTAACCGCAGTAAGTGTGTGTTTGAGTGACTGTAACCGCAGTGTGTGTTTGAGTGACTGTAACCGCAGTAAGTGTGTGTTTGAGTGACTGTAACCGCAGTAAGTGTGTGTTTGAGTGACTGTAACCGCAGTAAGTGTGTGTTTGAGTGACTGTAACCGCAGTAAGTGTGTGTTTGAGTGACTGTAACCGCAGTAAGTGTGTGTTGAGTGACTGTAACCGCAGTAAGTGTGTGTTTGAGTGATTGTAACAGCAGTAAGTGTGTGTTTGAGTGACTGTAACCGCAGTAAGTGTGTGTTTGAGTGACTGTAACCGCAGTGTGTGTTTGAGTGACTGTAACCGCAGTAAGTGTGTGTTTGAGTGACTGTAACCGCAGTGTGTGTTTGAGTGACTGTAACCGCAGTAAGTGTGTGTTTGAGTGACTGTAACCGCAGTGTGTGTTTGAGTGACTGTAACCGCAGTAAGTGTGTGTTTGAGTGACTGTAACCGCAGTAAGTGTGTGTTGAGTGACTGTAACCGCAGTAAGTGTGTGTTTGAGTGACTGTAACAGCAGTAAGTGTGTGTTTGAGTGACTGTAACCGCAGTAAGTGTGTGTTTGAGTGACTGTAACCGCAGTAAGTGTGTGTTTGAGTGACTGTAACCGCAGTGTGTGTTTGAGTGACTGTAACCGCAGTAAGTGTGTGTTTGAGTGACTGTAACCGCAGTGTGTGTTTGAGTGACTGTAACCGCAGTAAGTGTGTGTTTGAGTGACTGTAACCGCAGTGTGTGTTTGAGTGACTGTAACCGCAGTAAGTGTGTGTTTGAGTGATTGTAACCGCAGTAAGTGTGTGTTTGAGTGACTGTAACCGCAGTAAGTGTGTGTTTGAGTGACTGTAACCGCAGTGTGTGTTTGAGTGACTGTAACCGCAGTAAGTGTGTGTTTGAGTGACTGTAACCGCAGTGTGTGTTTGAGTGACTGTAACCGCAGTAAGTGTGTGTTTGAGTGACTGTAACCGCAGTAAGTGTGTGTTTGAGTGACTGTAACCGCAGTAAGTGTGTGTTTGAGTGACTGTAACCGCAGTAAGTGTGTGTTTGAGTGACTGTAACCGCAGTAAGTGTGTGTTTGAGTGACTGTAACCGCAGTGTGTGTTTGAGTGACTGTAACCGCAGTAAGTGTGTTTGAGTGACTGTAACCGCAGTGTGTGTTTGAGTGACTGTAACGCGCAGTGTGTGTTTGAGTGATTGTAATCGCAGTAAGTGTGTGTTTGAGTGACTGTAACCGCAGTAAGTGTGTGTGTTTGAGTGACTGTAACCGCAGTAAGTGTGTGTTTGAGTGACTGTAACAGCAGTAAGTGTGTGTTTGAGTGACTGTAACCGCAGTAAGTGTGTGTTTGAGTGACTGTAACCGCAGTAAGTGTGTGTTGTGTGTGTTTCCTCTATCAGGATGAGTTGGCGCTCCCGAGGGAAGTAGAAGAGCTGCTGTCGGTGAGACGGGAGCGTCGGGAATGGGCTACGCTTCACTATTCTCTGACTGATGCCGGTCTCCTGGATCGCTCCAGCTTCAGACCCTCTCCTCTCACACACACACACTCCGCCTGACCGCTCCTCTGTGTGTATCAGGAGTGTTGTGTTTCTCCTGTCCTGATAGGGCTCCACAGGAGTGTGTGTCTCAGCTCATTTCTCTTATTATTTGAAAGATTATTATTTTGTGTGCAGTGTGTTGAACTCCTAATGCTGCATGTGTTTGAGTTCTACAGTGTGTGTTCTCATTAAATGTAAAGCTTGTTCTTCTGCTGTTGACTCCTGTGTTTGTCTGGCCACAGAAGGGTGTGTGTGCTTTTCCTGTTTTCTTTCTTTCATTAGAACTGGTTTCTGCACTAACCCTGAGGACTCGGACAGAAGCTTCTTCAACAGACGAACACACGTTTCAGGAAACAGATTTAAACTGGCGGGGAACTAAGAATCATCCCTCCTCCATCCCTCATTCATTTCTCCATAATCCCTCCATCATCCGTCCTCCATCATCCATCCTCCATTCTTCATTCATCTCTCCTTCATCTCTCCTCCATCCCTCCATCATCCCTTCTCCATCTCTTTATCATCCCTCCATCATCTCGTATGAAATTATGATTCAGTGGTGGGAAATCAGCAAGTTCATATAAAGGGACCCAGTACCTCTTTGGTTTTAAAAAGACGTTAGAGTGGCTAGAAAAGGAGATCTTCGACACTGAGAAAGGCGGAAGACTGTAATGATACGGCAGATTTACCAGAACTGTGGACTGAAGAGAAAGATCAGCTGAGCTTCATTATAAATTAAAAGATTTAAAGGAGCCTTTGTCGAGAGCCGTTTTTTAGCAATAAGACACATGGATGGTCCTACATCTTTCTTTTTAATTAAGCTGGGAGTAAAGTAAAGCTGGGCAGGAAAGCAGATGTACCGTCACAAGGAGCCCTCTGATCCAGTCACAGTCTCAGAACCGCTGTGGATCTGTATTGTGATTTACTTGCTTCTGAAAGCTTGGATGAGCTTCAGGACCTTCCTAACTCCAGAACACGAGCAATAGCTGGAGACAGCTCAGCTTTGAGGAGGTCAAAGGTCATGGGCCACTCTGCAGGACACACACGGAGAGCCTTGGCACTTCCTATTAGCCCCGTTGTGTATCATCTTGGTTGCAGTTCCATTAGAATTCCACTGGAGGTGATCGCGGCGAGAGCAGAATGAATGGGAGTCTATGGGGCTAAACGGCTAAATGTGTCTCTTTCACCTGCTTGTCGTTAAATTAACATAGATTTTATTGTTGATTTTAAAAGTTCAATATAGATTATAGGCCAAAAGTCGAATGAACGAGTACTTATGTCCTTTCGATGTCTTACAGGTTAGGCCGTTGATGGACTGAACACGTTAGCATTCTGCTATTGTGTGACGTCATCACATTTTTGAATGGATTTTTAGAGCAGATAAGTGAACTTAAAAATGCAATTTTCAGCTGAGTGTGTTATCTTAGCCCTCCCTTTTGAATGCAACTTTCAAATTACTTGAGAAACCCCATTGACTCCCATTCATTCTGCACTCGACCGCGAGCGCCCCCGCATGGACAGAGACGTGTTACTGCAGCCAGTCCAGTGGAATAACGTTTTTTTCAGAAATGTTCCACGCTTGCAGCTCGGATCCTGTTTGTGGGAGTGTGTTCTTGAGCACTAAACACTTCTACACTCGCTCCTCTCCAGAACAGGTCTGAGACACACACACTGCACACCTTACACACACACAGGCTTCAGCCAGAACACATTACAGGAGTGTGTGAGGGTTCGGGAGTGGTGTCAGACGCTGCATGGGGAGGTTATGCCTATGTGTTTGTTTATAGGCCTAAATACAGCAGGAAAAAGTTCATGTTTTCAAGCTAAAAGGGCAAGTTGATTGTCACGAAAAGGTTTTAAAGAAATGTTTTAATGAAATCCTGAATAGAGTTGAGCGATTATAATGACTGGCTGGTTATAGCCTGGCTAACGAACGCGCGTCACAGAACAGAGCAAGGCGAGCATTTTGAGATTATAAAACTTGAACTTTGTTATTTATTTTATTAAATGAGCGATCGTTTTCGCTCGATAAGACCCTTATTCATCGTCTGGAATCGTTTAAAGCCCTTTGAACAGTTTGCACTGAAACTGTCTTTTGGACCTTGAACCGTTTTGAACCCCATTGAAGTCCATTATATGGAGAAAATCCTGGAATGTTTTCATCAAAAACCTTCATTTCTTTTCGACTGAAGAAAGAAAGACATGGACATCTTGGATGACATGGGGGTGAGTAAATTATCATCAGCAATTTTTTTTCTTTTTAAGTTAACTACTCCTTTAATCAGAGGCAGACATGAAAATCACTCACCTTTCGGCGAAATTCGCCGTTTTGAAACCAAAATAGGTGACCTACGTGAATCGTGTAGATTCGATGAGAAAATGTTTTGAGGGAGGGGGGGGGGGGGTATAATATAAATGAAGCCGTACTATAGTATAATGTGAGGTAGGAATTAATATCTAAGTCATTAAATTCAAGTTCGCGTAAACGTTTCCCTCCGCTGCGGCTGACAGTAATTCTCAATTCAGTTCAAACAAACAGCGCGTCGACTCCTCAGTCATTCTCCATTCAAACAGCACAGCGCGTCGTCAGTCATCAGCATTCAAACAGCACAGCGCGTCGTCAGTCATCAGCATTCAAACAGCACAGAGCGTCGTCAGTCATCAGCATTCAAACAGCACAGAGCGTCGCGTTCGGCAACGATGAATACTCTCTCCAAGATGATTAAATGTTAATATTATTATACTATAGATAAATACTATATTATACTATAGACGATCTGTAGATAAAGCTCTATGGTTCTCGTAATACATTGACTGTCTTGCTGTAGTACCTCAATCATGTTTATCATCCTTTACCGCGTGTCTAGATCACAACACTGGAGAGCACTATCATTGTTCTTCACGCGCACAGTAACTGAAATTTAAAACTGTTAAAAGAAAAGGCTCAATAAACTATTGCATAGATATATTTCCTTTGTGCTTTGAACTTGTCAATGCGGAGCTGCGCGCTGTGACTCATGTTGCCTCAAGCGCATCATTCAGCGCTAGCGATGCGCATTGGAGTCTTTTATAATCAAATCATAATACTTTTGCGCAATGAAAAATTATCAATAGTATTTTTTGGTTCTGTTCTGTCTATCTAGCATATGGTGCTGCCTCATTAAACAGCTGTGCTATACATTTGTGCTATATATATATTCTTAATTTTGTAGTAGACTATAAAATGTTTGATCTTTTTGATTTTTATCTTGTTTTTCATGAATGCATTTTACAACAATACAAAGAGCAATGTGCAACGTTTTACCAGATTTAGTGCTACAGTTACTGTCTCATATTTGTTCCCCACTATTTTTTTTACTAAATGTTCTGATTTTATATAATTATTGTTTTTCTAGACTAAATTTGACTGAGTTACCCACTAATCTAGTTTATGATATAATTTTTGTCATAGTTTATGATCATATTTTTGTTGTTGTTGTTTTTCTTGAAGTTGTCTGTATTAAGTAGACTGTGTTTAACACACAAAAGAGTGATTATCAGTTCAACACACAGTTATAGAAATTCTACAGATTATTATTATTATTATTTTTTTTTTTACTGCGATGGTAACGGATCGGTATCGAATCTTTTAAAAAAAATTATTATTAAAATAAGGCCATAATATTTTTGACTCATGGCTGAAGTTAAGTTTCTCCAGCTCTCCCCAGGTTGGCAAAAAATGCATCTCAAAATGCATCAGATTGAGGCTTTAATTATGGAATATTTAACATTTTCTTATGGGGGAGCATGCCCCCAAACCCCCCTAGAGGAGTAATATCCTTCTCACCTTTTCACCCCTGACCCGTTTTCATGCCTGATCAGAGGTTACGAAGGAGGATTTAAATCTGTGTGTTTAGTCTGACAGAAGCAGCATCTTACATTCGACATGCAAGGGGTGAGAACTACATGAGGGATTCTGCCTTCTTAAGTATCTGTTGTCCAGGGCCGGGTTTCCCGATAACGATGTATCTTAGCTCTTAAGAGCGCTCTCTACGTGCAAGGTTACGAACGATCGCAGCAATTCCACGTGCGTTTCCCAAAAATGCACTTAACATGAACGCGCGAGAACGCGTTCTACGTGCTACTTAAGCGTCGCTATCCATTCGCGAAGTGCTGAAATATAACTTTATATGGAGTCGTATTCTGAACGTTTAACCTAATAATCGTCATTTGTTGTGGGTTAGAAATCAAGACAAGTCTATATGGATATAAAACACCACGCTGACAAAATGGATGAAAAAAAAACAAAAAACAAAAAAAAAACAAGAGAAGATAAAATTAATGTCCTTCCAGAGGAGATAGAGGGAAACAAAGATTTTATTTTTAACAGATTTAAAGGACACCATACAAATAAGGAAAAAAAAAACATCTGGAAGGCCATGTCACATTGCAAACTAACTGCAAACGTGTTCAAAGATCGGGATGGAGGTCTGCGAGAAATACCCAATAGTACATGGCTGGTTTTCGTGCACGTCAGCAAGTCATTGACAGATTTTTTTTAATTCATCCCTATTTTGTCCGGTCTTTAAAGCATATTTCCCAGATTACTTATTTTATGTTTTTTTTTTTTCATTCATTTAATTTAGATGTGTAGGCCTATTTCTATTTTTCTTCCCGTTTTAATTATTTAATTTACTCATTTAAACAAAACACGAGTACAACAAGTGTACAATCAAAACCTATATATTAGGCTACTTACGTTGCAATGTAATCTATTGAATCTAGATAAAAGTGTAATATGCCGGTCATCCTGCAGGTGACCTCATAACTCTGTCTTCTTACGATGCACTTGGGGATGTACGATTACTCCAGAGCACTCGTAGTTCTACGAAGATTTTCAAGTGCTACTTAAGTTACGATGCTTTTGGGAAACAGACCATAATATTAAGATCATTCGTACGATCGTTTTTACGATCAACTTAGTCTTACGATGCTTTTGGGAAACGCAGCCCAGTTCAGTTAGTTAATCTGGCGAATCCCGATGAATGTGTGTGTGTAACACAGCTGTGTGTTTGTGGAGTCACTCACTACGGCTTCGAACACTGCTCAACCAATCAGAATCAAGGACCGGTACTATCCGTTTTATAAGCTTTATTTTATTTTAGAAATGAGTGTTGGCGTTTCTAAGATGCTTTTTCACATCTTGAGGCTAATTCACAAATCCATTGCGTTCCTTTCTAGCGTTTTTTTTCTTTTAGCTTTTTCTAAAAATGCTATATATTTTCTGTTTCTTGTAAATAAGTGATCTTAAAGTCAGGAGAGTGTCCCGGTCTCGGTTGGCAGGGTGACAGTCCTCGAGTGTGTAAGCTCGTGCTATTGTCCGCGGGCCAGCGGCTGCCATGGAGACGCACTGATATGACACAGGGAAATGTTTGCTGATGGCCATTCTATGGGCTTTGTCCCACTCTCTCTCTTTCATGACGACTCGATTTAAGTCTCCGAATGTTTGACTACAAACGCGAAAGTGCTCTCCGGCTCCCCGGCTTTGTCCCGCGGGTTTGAATGAGTAATTCAGCTTTTGTGTGTGTGGATTGAGGGGGCAAACAGAGAGACAAGATTCCTGAGCGCTCGAGCCGCTTCCCATGGTTATGCGGGATCGGGATGGGGAAACAGGAGCGTGGCGCTTCACCGGCCCTTTACAAACACATTGTGCCCGAGGGGAACCGGTGAGCCGTTTCTACGGAGAAACATCGCGTCCACGCACTATTTTCCTGAGGGATTTCCATGACAACTATTTGTGGCGGCAAAGAATCCGACACCGGGCTCTCGAGCTCATTGTGAGGAGACTGCGGGCTGTGATTGGCTCAGAGCAGTGATACACCGAGTCTATAGGCATTGAGCCTCAGTGAGCGTTATTACAGAGAGCGTCCCTTCGCGAGCTTCTGTGCGCACTACCCGGGAACAGGACAGCAGATGCGCGGCCCTGAGCGCGGAGGTTTGAACGCTCCGGGTGAACGCGTGCGATGGCCAACGCGGACAGCGAGGTGAAGACGCTCCTGAACTTCGTGAATCTGGCGTCGAGCGACATCAAGGCGGCGCTGGACCGATCCGCGCCCTGCAGACGCTCCGTGGACCACCGCAAATACCTGCAGAAACAGCTCAAGCGCTTCACGCACAGGCCCGCGGACCAGCGGGCGCGCGCCCGGCCGAACGCGCCGGACCCGAGCCCGAACCCCGCGGGTCACGTGCCGATGCGCGCGCGCCAGCTCCCGGCGTCCTTTTGGCAGGAACCGCGCACCCCGGGCACCCGCGCGCGTCTCCAGCACCTGTTGAGGAACAGCGCGAGCGGCCCTGCGATCGTCAAATCACACGCAGAGAAAGGAAAATGATTCGCGATAATAATAATAATTATAATGATAATAATAATAATCACCCGCACGCGGAGCTGCCGAGGAGAAGCGCGCCGTGCGCGTGCGTGTGCGCGTGCTGCCCCCTTCAGTGCCATGCGCTGCACGCGGACGCGCCTCTCAGGAATATAACAGCGGAGGCGCGCGGCTTCATCGACGGACTCCGCGGTAACGCGCATGTGGTGATCAAGCCGATTCCCACGAAGCCCGCGATCTCCTCCTCCATCTTCAGCGTGTTCGGCTTCATCTAGAGCTGGAGGACCACAGCACTACTGGACTACTAACCGTCTTCTGTTTAACCCATTCCTGACACGTGCTGCACACATGCACGAGCGATGTTTATGATCACGCGCCTGTGAGCACTTAAAGTACAGATGTAGCAGGAATAATACACTCGTGCGGTGGTTATTTTATTGGCTTTTGTGCAGTTGGAATGCGAGGACATCAAGATCTGATCACAGGATTGCTTTAGTTGACACGCATCATCGGAAGACTCTCTGTAGAATGAGTTTTCATTTAACTGTCCAGATCCACTTCCCTGAAACAGCATGATTTCACTGTGATGTAGACATAGATCAGTATTTATTATTATCTTTTAGTTGAATGTTGTTCTGTCACACTAATTAAGCCTGGTCATAATCCAGGTCTTGTGCTGAATTAGCTCATTAAAACTGGTAATCGATGGCGTTACACTGTCTGCTCATTACTGACACATGACACAAGGAGAGCCTTTGTTCTGCACTCGCCAGTGACATACTCAGTGTTTAGATTTTCAAAATACATAAAATTGTGTATCAAACACATGCAAACTTTCAAACACATACAAAAATTCAGGATCATAAATTAAAATGTATAAATAGCAACTTGAAGACCAAACACTCAATTCACAAGAGGTAATCTCACAGCACCAGTGTTTACATGTCCAGCAGAAGTAATGTTTCAGAATAAATTATTTGTTTCTGTGTTGTGTTGGAGCCGGTTCCAGATCTCAGGAGTCGGTTCTGGATCTAAGGGCTCGATTCTGGAGCTCAGGTGTTGGAGCCGGAGCCGGTCCTAGAACTCAGGTACCGCAGCACGGGCCCCGGCAGTGGCAGCGAGTCGATGGACCTCAGTCTCCGGGTCCCCAGCTGCTCTCGGACCCTCAGCCGGCACAGGTGCATCAAGGGCCGAGGGACGCTGCAAACACACACATTCATCATCCTCACACTGTAACAGACTGTTCATTTGTGTATGAAAGTCTCTAAATCAACCAACACAACTGAATATCATAATTCCTAACTGAAATTGTCTTCTATTTATAAAACGAAGGAAAGCAACAGAATTTCTATGACGAAAGCGTGACTGTTATTTGAAACCGCTGTGGTTGAACGGTTCGCCGATGATGAAGACTCACATGTTCTGTGGCTGATGCTGGGCCACTCGGGAGCGTCCCGGAGCAGAGCCGTGGTTCTGCTGCACAGTTGGACGTTTCCCACACACTCCAGCAGCAGATCCACGACCTCAGCGGCGGCGGTCCGGCTCCAGCGGGGGACGAGATCCAGGAGCAGAACTGACAGAACACACACAGTTCACAGCAAACAATTCATGTCACTGGTAGCCACTGCATGAAGAAGATTTGGGTGTAATACGTCACCGTTTACTTTATTTTGCTCTCCTCACTTACAGAACTGAACTATAGTGTCCTGCACACACTAGTGCAGTGGTTTTCAATCCTGGTCCGTGGGATCCACAGCTCTGCATATTTTATTTGTCTCTTTTATCTGACGCACCCAGTTCAGTTCATAGAACTCTTTCCTAATGAGGTGATGATCTGAATCAGGTGTGTTAAAAGAGGGAGAAATACAAACTGTGCAGAGCTGTGAGTTCCCAGGACCACTAGTGAAAGAATATAAAATATATATCTGGTGTCTGAATAATGTTTGCTTTGACTCTCGATTGCCTTGATGAGTCGCATTTCCCTCGGGATACGGGTTTCACACCCTGCAGAACTTTAGTGCACTCATTGTCTACGGAATTAATCTTTAATCAAAATTGACCCTTCACAGGGAGTTTGATTGACAGGTGACCTGACCAATCGTAATCTGCCATTCATTTTTTGCTCGTTAAACTGAGGCTCTACAGTGATCTGTCAGACACATAAAACAGACACAAAACGGTATTTATAGTTTACATTTCTTAAAAAAAATGCCACATATGAAAAGTAAGCTGGTCTGTCAGTGTGTTGTCAGTGTGTTGTCAGTGTGTTGTCAGCGTGTTGTCAGTGTGTTGTCTACGTGTTGTCACGTGTTGTCATGAGTGTCTGTCAGCGTGTTGTCTGAGTGTTGTCAGCGGTGTTGTCAGAGTTGTTTGTCAGCGTGTTTGTCAGAGTGTTGTCAGCGTGTTGTCTGAGTGTTGTCGAGAGTGTTGTCAGCGTGTTGTCTGAGTGTTGTGAGAGTGTTGTCTGAGTGTTGTCTGAGTGTTGTCAGTGTGTTGTCAGTGCTGTGTTTGTCTGAGTGTTGTCAGCGTGTTGTCTGAGTGTTGTCTGAGTGTTGTCTGAGTGTTGTGCAGCGTGTTGTCTGAGTGTTGTCAGAGTGTTGTCAGACGTGTTGTCGAGTGTGTTTGTCTGAGTGTTGTCTGAGTGTTGTCAGCGTGTTGTCAGAGTGTTGTCAGCGTGTTGTCTAGAGTGTTGTCTGAGTGTTGTCAGCGTGTTGTCAGAGTGTTGTCATGAGTGTTGTCTGAGTGTTGTCAGCGTGTTTGTCAGAGTGTTGTCTGAGTGTTGTCAGCGAGTGTTGTCAGTGTGTTGTCTGAGTGTTGTCTGAGTGTTGTCATGAGTGTTTGTCGAGCGTGTTGTCTGAGTGTTGTCAGAGTGTTGTCAGCGTGTTGTCAGTGTGTTGTCTGAGTGTTTGTCTGAGTGTTGTCGTGAGTGTTGTCAGCGTGTTGTCTGAGTGTTGTCTAGAGTGTTGTCAGAGTGTTGTCAGCGTGTTGTCTGAGTGTTGTCTGAGTGTTGTCAGAGTGTTGTCAGCGTGTTGTCTGAGTGTTGTCAGACGTGTTTGTCAGATGTTGTCAGCGTGTTGTCTGAGTGTTGTCAGAGTGTTGTCAGAGTGTTGTCAGAGTGTTGTCGAGTGTTGTCAGCGTGTTGTCTGAGTGTTGTCAGCGTGTTGTCGAGAGTGTTGTCAGCGTGTTGTCAGAGTGTTGTCAGTGTGTTGTCTGAGTGTTGTCTGAGCGTGTTGTCTGAGTGTTGTCAGTGTGTTGTCTGAGTGTTGTCAGCGTGTTGTCTGAGTGTTGTCTGAGTGTTGTGTTGTCAGTGTTGTCAGAGTGTTGTCAGCGTGTTGTCTGAGTGTTGTCTGCGTGTTGTCTGAGTGTTGTCAGCGTGTTGTCTGAGTGTTGTCAGAGTGTTGTCAGAGTGTTGTCAGAGTGTTGTCAGTGTGTTGTCTGAGTGTTGTCAGCGTGTTGTCTGAGTGTTGTCAGTGTGTTGTCAGCGTGTTCTCAGCGTGTTGTCTTACTGTTGTCTGAGTGTTGTCTGAGTGTTGTCAGCGTGTTGTCAGTGTGTTGTCTGAGTGTTGTCTGAGTGTTGTCTGAGTGTTGTCAGTGTGTTGTCAGCGATGTGTTCGTCAGCGTGTTTGTCTTGACTGTTGTCTGAGTGTTGTCTGAGTGTTGTCAACGTGTTGTCAGTGTGTTGTCTGAGTGTTGTCAGTGTGTTGTCTGAGTGTTGTCAACGTGTTGTCAGTGTGTTGTCTGAGTGTTGTCAACGTGTTGTCAGCGTGTTGTCTGAGTGTTGTCAGCGTGTTGTCTGCGGTGTTGTCTGCGGGTTGTCTGAGTGTTGTTCAGCGTGTTGTCTGAGTGTTGTCAGTGTGTTGTCAGACGTGTTGTCTGAGTGTTGTCAGAGTGTTGTCAGAGTGTTGTCGAGTGTTTGTCTGAGTGTTGTCAGATGTGTTGTCAGAGTGTTGTCAGAGTGTTGTCAGAGTGTTGTCAGAGTGTTGTCAGAGTGTTGTCAGACGTGTTGTCTGAGTGTTGTCTGTGTGTTGTCTGAGTGTTGTCAGTAGTGTTGTCAGAGTGTTGTCAGAGTGTTGTCGATGCTTGTCAAGTGTTGTCAGAGTGTTTGTCGAGTGTGTTGTCTGAGTGTTGTCTGAGTGTTGTCAGCTGTGTTGTCAGCGTGTTTGTCAGATGTTGCTAGAGTGTTGTCAGAGTGTTTGTCGAGTAGTGTTGTCAGAGTGTTTGTCAGCATGTGTTGTCAGACGTGTTTGTCAGCGTGTTGTCAGCGATGTTTGTCAGCGTGTTTGTCAGCGTTGTCAGTGTTTGTCAGAATGTTGTAGTGACAGTGTTTGTCTGAGTGTTGTCTGTGTGTTGTCTGAGTGTTTGTCTGAGTGTTGTCAGTGTGTTGTCAGAATGTTTGTCAGCGGCAGTGTTTGTTGAGAATGTTGTCTGAGTGTTGTTTGAGTGTTGTTGAGAATGTTGTCAGAGATGTTTGTCAGAAGTGTTGTCAGAGTGTTGTCAGAGTGTTTGTCAGAGTGTTGTCAGAGTGTTGTCAGTGTGTTGTCAGAGTGTTGTCGAGAATGTTGTCGGGATGTACCAGACGTGTTTGTCTGACGTGTTGTCTGAGATGTTGTCTAGAGTGTTGTCTGAGTGTTTCGTCTGAGATGTTGTCAGTGTGTTGTCAGCGTGTTGTACAGCATGTTGTCTGAGTGTGTTTGTCAGTGTGTTGTCAGCGTGTTGTCAGTGTGCTGTTGCTGTGTTGTCTGAGTGTTGTCAGCGTGTTTGTCAGCGAGTGTTTGTCAGCGTGTTGTCTGAGTGTAGTCTGACGTGTTTGTCTGAGTGTTGTCTGAGTGTTGTCTATGAGTGTTTCTGTCTGAGTGTTGTCTGAGTGTTGTCAGATGTTTATCAGAAAGTGTTTGTAGAGAATGTTGTCAGAATGTTGTCAGAATGTCTGTAGAGTGTTGCTCAGAAATGTTTGTCAGAGTGTTCTGTCAGAGTGTTGTCAGAGTGTATGTCAGAGTGTTTGTGACGTGTTGTCTGAGTGTTTATTCAGACGTGTTTCTGTGAGTGTTTGTCAACGATGTTTGTAGACGAGTGTTGTCGAGAATGTTTTATTCATAAGATGTTTCTATTAGAATGTTGTCATGAGATGTTGTCTAGAGTGTTTCTGTCAGAGTGTTGTCTAGAGTGTTGTCAGAGTGTTTGTCTAGAGTGTTTTGTCGACGATGTGTCTGTCAGAGTGTTTGTCAGAATGTTTGTCGAGTGTTGTCTGAGCAGATGCTTTGTCTGAGATGTCTGTCAGTGTTTGTCGATGTTGTCCGAGTGTTGTCAGTGCAACGTTGTGTGTTGTCAGCGTGTTTTGTCAGACGGCGATGTTTGTGCTTGAGAATGTTGTCTGAGAATGTTGTGAGATGTGTTCTCATGAGTGTTTGTCGATGTGTTTGTTGATGTTGTATCGAGATGTTGTCATGTGAGAATGTTGTCTGAGTGTTTGTCTAGTGTTGTCTGAGATGTTGTCTGTGAGTGTTGTCTAGAGTGTTGTCAGAATGTTGTCAAGTGTTGTCTAGAAAGTGTTTGTCTAGAATGTTATCAGAAGTGTTTGTCAGAGTGTTGTCAGAATGTTTGTCAGAGTGTTGTATTGAGAATGTTTTGTCAGAATGTCTGTAGAATGTTGTCTGAGAATGTTTTGTCTGAGTGTTGTCTGAATGTTGTCAGATGTTGTCTGAGAATGTTTGTTACGAATGTTGTGACGTGTTGTCTGAGCGATGTTTGTCTAGAGTGTTGTCAGACGTGTTGTCTAGAGAATGTTTCTCAACGTGTTATCAGAGTGTTGTCAGATGTTGTCTGAGATGTTTATCTGAGATGTTGTCTGAGTGTTGTCTGAGAATGTTGTCTGAGATGTTTGTCTAAGAGTGTTTCATTAGAAAGTGTTTTGTTCTTAGTGTTGTCTTTTCGAGTGTTGTCTGAGATGTTGTCTGAGTGTTGTCTAGAGTGTTGTCAGAGTGTTGTCTGAGTGTTGTCTGAGATGTTGTCTGAGTGTTGTCTGAGTGTTGTCAGCGTGTTGTCATGAGTGTTGTCAGAGTGTTGTCAGCGTGTTGTCTGAGTGTTGTCAGTGTGTTGTCAGCGTGTTGTCTGAGTGTTGTCAGAGTGTTGTCAGAGTGTTGTCAGAGTGTTGTCAGCGTGTTGTCAGAGTGTTGTCTGAGTGTTGTGAGCGTGTTGTCTGAGTGTTGTCTGAGTGTTGTCTGAGTGTTGTCAGTGTGTTGTCAGTGTTGTCTGAGTGTTGTTTGAGTGTTGTCTGAATGTTGTCAGTGTGCTATCTGAGTGTTGTCAGTGTGTTGTTGTCATTGTGTTGTCTGAGTGTTGTCAGGGTGTTGTCAGTGTTGTCTGAGTGTTGTTAGCATTCTGTCAGTGTGTTGTCTGAATGTTGTCAGAGTGTTGTCATTGCGTTGTCAGAGTGTTGTCAGTGTGTTTGTCAGTGTGCTGTCAGTTTGTTGTCAGAGTGTTGTCATTGTGTTGTCCGAGTGTTGTCAGTGTGTTGTCTGAGTGTTGTCTGAGTATTGTCTGAATGTTGTCAGTGTGTTGTCTGAATGTTGTCAGTGTGTTGTCTGAGTGTTGTCAGCGTGTTGTCAGTGTGTTGTCTGAGTGTTGTTAGTATTCTGCCAGTGTGTTGTCTGAATGTTGTCAGTGTGTTGTCTGAGTGTAGTCAGCGTGTTGCCAGTGTGTTGTCAGTGTCCACTGAGAACACTGAAAGCACGTCTTTGCGAACGGTCAATTATCTGTATTCCAGTTCATATTTAACACCAAATTCATGGCAGGCCTGAGAATCACTGATGCATCATTACTCAGATCATTGGCCAGCTGTGATCTGGGAGACGGATGTCACCTGTAGCCCGGGGTCAGGGCGGCTCCGGCCGGCGTGCTCTTCTCGTGCTGTGTGTGTGTGGGGTGAAGCAAGGTCGGGCGTCGCAGCCGTGCTCCAGCAGACAGCGCAGGACGCTGAGATGGTGTGTGTGTGTGAGCAGCACGGGCAGGGCCTCCACACGGGCCCCATGCTCCAGCAGCAGCGCTACGCTCTCCACACACCCTTGCTCCGCCGCTAGCATCAGTAGCGGCTCCGCGTCAGGGTCGGCTCCGGCCTTCAGCAGCTCCGCGGCCACCTGCGTGTTCCCGCGGAGACGGCACAGAGCAGAGCCGAGCCGCAGCCAGAGGAGCGCCGGGTGTTGACGTCACAGCCGGAGCGGATCAGCACACGCAGCGTGTTCAGCTGGTTGTGCTCCGCGGACAGATGAAGCGAGAGACTTCGCTCTCCCGTAACCGCACGCGGCTGCTCAACGGCAGCAACAGCGACACGATCCTGTGGGATCGTGCAGCGCTTAATACAGCAAACAATCATTCTTACAATCAAGACACTATTAAACTTGTCTCTTTACTGAGAATGCTAGTTGATGTTATAAAATTGAACTGAAAACTTGCATTTTTATAGTAAACAATGACCAGCCTACAGAAAAAGCATGCCCCTCACCCAAACAACTACACAAAGAATGTGCGACTCTCCACACGGTAAATCACTTCACTGCTCATGCCCGTGCTGGCTGGCGATGTGCAGGGGCAGAAGGCCGGCACTGCAGGGTTTGTTGGCGTCGGCGTGGTGTTGGAGCAGAAGCTTGACGGTTTCCTCGTGCCCGTGTCTGCAGGCCTCCGTTAGAGCTGTGTTCCCATCACACGTCTGCAGGTTCACGCCGGCACCTGACAGGACAAAACACACAAGCCATCCTTAAACACTTATGAATGATTTCCTGTTCTGGGATTTATATCTGCTCCTGTCCTGTTATTAGTTTGTGCTTATTCTGAATCTATCATATTCATTAGTTTAGTCACGGTATATAACATCAGGCTTATTCACAGATGATCAGAGTCAGTCCTCATTTGTGAAGAAATTACACTCATTAATGAGTATTTTGTGATTCAGTAAATGTTTGCAGCATACTAATTTTTTCTTTATATGAAGAGCATACAAAATACTCAAAAATAATCTTAAACTTCTTCATCAAATTAAATATATGAGAAGTTAATTTTTATTGGGTTTGTCATATTTGGGATACACCAAGTATTGTGAATATTTAGCTTATATTAGCAGTAATTCAGTAACCATCATGTTAATTTAAACATCTTTGTTATTGATAAATTTACAGTTACCTTACATTAAAGAAAAATAAGAGTTTGATTGATCATATTTGTCTATTTGTCTTAAAAATAAGAAGATTTGGATTTACAAGTGCAATCAAGCTAACATATAAACACACAGCTAAATACAGCTAAGTGATTTTAGTCATCCGAATTAGGTGTTCGATAAAAAATATTTGTACCACAACAAATTTTCACAATGAAAAATCAATTCAGTAAATTGTCAAGATTAAGTTATAAAATAATAATGTCTATAATATTTCGATTAGGTCTTGCTATTGAAAACATGGAATTTGTGCTTCTAAAGTTTTTAAGAACAGTCACATGACGCCAAAGTCGAAACCTATTGCTCCAAACTACTGTTCTCATTAATATATGATTTTAAAGTCATTGGATTTTTTAGAGAATCCAAAAGCATGAGGTTCAGTACCGTTCCGGATCAGGTACGGCAAGCGCCTCGGTCCGTCCATGTCGCGCGGCTTCGATGGCGGGTGTGACGTCCGTCAGCGTTACGGGCGTCGACGGCGGCTCTGGCCTGCAGGAGCGTCTGACAGAGCGCCGATGTTGTTCCGTCTCGCGGCTTCATGCAGTGCCGTCCAACCTCGCCGACAGCGCTGATTGACTGACGCTCCACACGCTAGCAGCAGCTGCACCATACCGACACACTCCTGCTCACACGCTGCACATGAGGAGGAACACACACACACATTTACTCCATACCGACACACTCCTGCTCACACGCTGCACATGAGGAGGAACACACACACACATTTACTCCATACCGACACACTCATGCTCACACGCTGCACATAAGGAGGAACACACACACACACATTTACGCCATACCGACACACTCATGCTCACACACTGTGACCTGAACGACCCCTAAATTACCTGAACGACCCCTGAATGACCTAAAGGGCCTGTACAACCTGAACAACACCTGTACGACCTGAATGACCGCTGAATGACCTGACCGACCTAACGACCCAGCGACCTGTATGAGCTGAATGACCCCTGAATGACCTGTATGAGCTGAACGACCTGAACGAACCCTAAACGACCCCTGAATAACCTAAACAACCTGTATGATCTGGTTGACCTGAACGACCCCTGAATGACCCGAATGACGCCTGAATGACCTGAAAGACCTGTAGTACTTGAACAACCTCTGAATGACCCCTGAATGACCTGAACAACCGAAATGACCAAAAAGACCTGTACTACCTGAATGTCCCCTGAATGACCCGAATGACCCCTGAATGACCTCAACGATCTGTATGAGCTGAGCGACCTGTACTACCTGAATGACCCCTGAATGACCTGAACGGCCTGACCGCCCCATGAATACCTAAACGACTGATACAACCGTTACAACCCCTAAACGACCCCTGAATGACCTAAACGACCCCTGAATGACTTGAACGACCTGAATGTCCTAAACAACCTGAACAACCCGAATGACCTGTATGAGCTATATGAGCTGAATGACCCCTGAATGACCCGAACAACCTGTATGAGCTGGGCGACCAGAGTGACCCCTGAATGACCTGAAAGACCTTAACGACCTGCACTGCCTGACGACCCCTGAATGACCATTACAACCAGTACAACCCCTGAACGACTCCTGAATGACCTAAACAACCTGAAAACTCCCTGAATGACCCAAACAACCCCTGAATGACCTGGAACGACCCCTGAATGACCTGTACGACCTGAAAGACCCCGAATCAACGACCCCAGAACGACCTAATGAACACACCTTTATAAAGCGGCGTCTCTTTGTTCTTGTTGCTGATATCAGGGTCGGCTCCTGCTTCCAGAAGAATCCTCACACAGTCCAGGTGTCGTCCGCGAACCACGATCATCAGAGCCGTCTGTTCCTGAAGCGTGCGCTTGTCCACACACACCGCCTCGAGACTGCACACACACACACACACACACACACACACACACAAATCATTAATCAGCACACTCATAAGGTCTGCAGTAGATGACCAATGACTAGCACAGTAAAACACAACACTAGAGCGGCTCAACCTGTTCAACAAGTGCAAGGGTTTGTTTTCTGGAAATTCCTCAGAAAAGGTTAGCGAGAAACAGCCTGTGGCACTTCAACTGTGTGAGAGACAGTAATGTAGAACTCAAGTGTGTGTGAGACAGTGATTTACCTTTCAGCAGCGCTTGAACACAGAGTGTCTGACCGCAGTGAGCGGCTTCATGCAGTGCTGTCCAGTCGATCAGCATCACAGACCGATGCTAGTTCCCTCACTCGCTGCACATCTCCTCTCCTCACCGCACAGAACAGCCTGAGGGAGAACAGATCATCACTGACTGGGGCTAGTCGTCACAGGGGCTCAGGGGCTGAAGCTTGTCGTCACAGGGGCTCAGGGGCCGGGGATAGTCGTCACAGGGGCTCAGGGGCCGGGGCTAGTCGTCACAGGGGCTCAGGGGCCGGGGATAGTCGTCACAGGGGCTCAGGGGCGGGGCCAGTCGTCACATGGGCTCAGGGGCCGGGGATAGTCGTCACGGGCTCAGGGGCCGGGGCCAGTCGTCACAGGGGCTCAGGGGCCGGGGATAGTCGTCACAGGGGCTCAGGGGCCGGGGCCAGTCGTCACAGGGCTCAGGGGCCGGGGATAGTCGTCAGTCAGGGGCCGGGGATAGTCGTCACAGGGGCTCAGGGACCGGGGCTAGTCGTCACAGGGGCTCAGGGGCCGGGGATAGTCGTCTCAGGGGGCCGGGGATAGTCGTCACAGGGGCTCAGGGGCCGAAGCTTGTCATCACAGGGGCTCAGGGGCTGGGGCTAGTCGTCACAGGGGCTCAGGGGCCGGGGATAGTCGTCATCAGGGGCAGGGGATAGTCGTCACAGGGGCTCAGGGGCTGGGGCTAGTCACCGCGGGCTCAGGGGCCGGGACAGTCGGCTCAGGGGCAGGGGCTAGTCGTCAGCAGGGGCTCTAGGGGCCGGGGATAGTCGTCTCAGGGGCAGGGGATAGTCGTCACAGGGGCTCAGGGGCCGGGGATAGTCGTCACAGGGGCTCAGGGCCGGGGCCAGTCGTCACAGGGGCTCAGGGGCCGGGGATAGTCGTCACAGGGGCTCAGGGGCCGGGGCTAGTGCGTCACAGGGGCTCAGGTCCGGGGATAGTCGTATCAGGGGCCGGGGTAGTCGTCACAGGGGCTCAGGGGCCGGGGCCAGTCGTCACATGGGCTCAGGGGCCGGGGATAGTCGTCACAGGGGCTCAGGGGCCGGGGATAGTCGTCTCAGGGGCAGGGGATAGTCGTCACAGGGGCTCAGGGCTGGGGATAGTCGTCACAGGGGCTCAGGGGCCGGGGATAGTCGTCACATGGGCTCAGGGGCCGGGGCCAGTCGTCACAGGGCTCAGGGGCCAGGGATAGTCGGCCCCTGAGCTTATCAGGCCAGTCGTCACAGGGGCTCAGGGGCCGCTGAGCTTATCAGGCCAGTCGTCACAGGGGCTCAGGGGCCGGGGATAGTCGTCACATGGGCTCAGGGGCCGGGGATAGTCGTCACATGGGCTCAGGGGCCGGGGATAGTCGTCACATGGGGCTCAGGGGCCGGGGATAGTCGTCACAGGGGCTCAGTCGGCGGGGATAGTCGTCACAGGGGCTCAGTCGCCGGGATAGTCGTCACATGGGCTCAGGGGCCGGGGCCAGTCGTCACAGGGGCCGGGGATAGTCGTCACATGGGCTCAGGGGCCGGGGCCAGTCGTCACAGGGCTCAGGGGCCGGGGGCCAGTCGTCACAAGGGCTCAGGGGCCGGGGCCAGTCGCTCACAAGGGCTCAGGGGCCGGGGATAGTCGTCACATGGGCTCAGGGGCCGGGGATAGTCGTCACAGAGGCTCAGGGGCCGGGGATAGTCGTCACAGGGGCTCAGGGGCCGGGGCCAGTCGTCACAGGGGCTCAGGGGCCAGGGATAGTCGTCACATGGGCTCAGGGGCCGGGGATGAGTCGCCACATGGGCTCAGGGGACAGGGCCAGTCGTCACAGGGCTCAGGGGCCGGGGATGAGCTCGTCACATGGGGGCTCAGGGGCCGGGGGATGAGTCGTCACAGGTGCTCGCCGGGAATGAGTCGTCACATGGGCTCAGGGGCCGGGGATAGCTCGCCACAGGGGCTCAGGGGCCGGGGAGAGCTCGGTCACAGGGGCTCAGGGGCTCAGGGGCTCAGGGGCCGGAGATAGTCGTCTCAGGGGCCGGGGATAGCTCGCTCACAGGGGCTCAGGGGCTGGGGATAGTCGTCACAGGGGCTCAGGGGCCGGGGATAGTCGTCACAGGGCTCAGGGGCCGGGGATAGTTGTCACAGGGGCTCAGGGGCCGGGGCCAGCTCGCTCACAGGGGCTCAGGGGCCGGGGATAGTCCGTCACAGGGGCTCAGGGCCGGGGGCCAGTCGTCACAGGGCTCAGGGGCCGGGAGAGTCGCTCTCAGGGGCCGGGACAGTCGTCACAGGGGCTCAGGGGCTGGGGAGAGTGCGTCACAGGGGCTCAGGGGCCGGGGATAGTCGTCACAGGGGCTCAGGGGCCGGGGACAGTCGTCACAGGGGCTCAGGGGCCGGGGATAGTCGTCACATGGGCTCAGGGGCCGGGGCCAGTCGTCACAGGGGCTCAGGGGCCAGTCGACCACAGGGCTCAGGGGCCGGGGCCAGTCGTGCACAGGGGCTCAGGGGCCGGGGCTAGTGGTCACAGGGGCTCAGGGGCCGGGGCCAGTCACAGGGGCTCAGGGGCCGGGGATGGTCGTCTCAGGGGCCGGGGATAGTCGTCACAGGGGCTCAGGGGCTGGGGATAGTCGTCACAGGGGCTCAGGGGCCGGGGATAGTCGTCTCAGGGGCCGGGGACGAGTCGTCACAGGGGCTCAGGGGCCGGGATAGCTCGTCCACATGGGCTCAGGGGCCGGGGCTAGCGTCACAGGGGCTCAGGGGCCAGCCGTCACAGGGGCTCAGGGGCCGGGGCCAGTCCGTCACAGGGGCTCAGGGGCCGGGGCCAGCTGTCAGCAGGGGCTCAGGGGCCGGGGATAGTCGTCACATGGGCTCAGGGGCCGGGGATGTCGTCACATGGGCTCAGGGGCCGGGGACAGCTTGTCACAGGGGCTCAGGGGCCGGGGCCAGCTCGCCACAGGGGCTCAGGGGCCGGGGATAGTCGCTCACATGGGCTCAGGGGCCGGGGAGTCGCCACATGGGCTCAGGGGCCTGGGAGCCATGCGCTCACCAGGGCTCAGGGCCGGGGACAGTCGTCACATGGGCTCAGGGCCGGGGATAGTCGTCACATGGGCTCAGGGGCCGGGGATAGCTCGTCACAGGGGCTCAGGGGCCGGGGCCAGTCGTCACAGGGGCTCAGGGGCCGGGGCAGGTCGCCACAGGGGCTCAGGGGCCGGGGATAGTCGTCACATGGGCTCAGGTGCCGGGGCCAGTCGTCACAGGGGCTCAGGGGCCGGGGCCAGTCGTCACAGGGGCTCAGGGGCCGGGGCATGAGCTCGCTCACAGGGGCTCAGGGCCGGGGCCAGCCGTCACAGGGGCTCAGGGGCCGGGGATAGTCGTCTCAGGGCCGGCGGCTAGCTCGTCACAGGGGCTCAGGGGCCGGGGAGAGTCTGTCACAGGGGCTCAGGGGCCGGGATAGCTCGTCACAGGGGCTCAGGGGCCGGGGACAGCTCGTCACAGGGGCTCAGGGGCCGGGGCCAGCTGCGTCACAGGGGCTCAGGGGGCTGGAGCCGTCACAGGGGCTCAGGGGCCGGGGCGAGCCGTCACAGGGGCTCAGGGGCCGGGCCAGTCGCACAGGGGGCTCAGGGGCCGGGGCGCAGTCGCCACAGGGGCTCAGGGCCGGGACAGCTCGTCACAGGGGCTCAGGGGCCGGGGCCAGTCGTCACAGGGGCTCAGGGGCCGGGGCCAGTCGTCACATGGGCTCAGGGGCCGGGGCCAGCTCGTCACAGGGGCTCAGGGGCCGGGGCCAGTCGCCACGGGGCTCAGGGGCCGGGGACAGTCGCTCACAGGGGCTCAGGGCCGGGGCCAGTCGCCACAGGGGCTCAGGGGCCGGGGATAGTCGTCACAGGGGCTCAGGGGCCGGGGACAGTCGTCACAGGGGCTCAGGGGCCGGGGACAGCTCGCTCACATGGGGCTCAGGGGCCGGGGCCAGTCGTCACAGGGGCTCAGGGGCCGGGACAGTCGTCACATGGGCTCAGGGGCCGGGGATAGCCGCTCACAGGGGCTCAGGGGCCGGGGCAGTCGCCACAGGGGCTCAGGGGCCGGGGAGAGCTCGTCACATGGGCTCAGGGGCCGGGGACAGCTCGTCACATGGGCTCAGGGGCCGGGGCCAGTCGTCACAGGGGCTCAGGGGCCGGGGCCAGTCGTCACAGGGGCTCAGGGGCCGGGGAGAGCCGTCACAGGGGCTCAGTTGGCCGGGGAGAGTCGTCACATGGGCTCAGGGGCCGGGGATGAGCCGCTCACATGGGCTCAGGGGCCGGGAGAGCTCGTCACAGGGGCTCAGGGGCCGGGGCCAGTCGTCACAGGGGCTCAGGGGCCGGGGATAGTCGTCACAGGGGCTCAGGAGCCGGGTAGTCGTCTCAGGGGCCGGGGCCAGCTCGCCACAGTGGCTCAGGGGCCGGGGCCAGCCGTCACAGGGGCTCAGGGGCCGGGCATAGTCGTCACAGGGGCTCAGTCGCGGGCAGAGTCCGTCCAGGGCCGGGGCCAGTCGTCACAGGGGCTCAGTCGGCCGGGATAGTCGTCTGGGGGCCGGGGCCAGTCGTCACATGGCTCAGGGGCCGGGGATAGCTCGCCACAGGGGCTCAGTCGCCGGGGACAGCTCCGTCTCAGGGGCCGGGGCCAGCCGCCACAGTGGCTCAGGGGCCGGGGAGAGCTCGTCACAGGGGCTCAGGGGCCGGGATAGTCGTCACAGGGGCTCAGGGGCCGGGGCCAGTCGTCACAGGGGCTCAGGGGCCTGGGGCCAGTCGTCACAGGGGCTCAGGGCCGGGGATAGCCGTCACAGGGGCTCAGGGGCCGGGGATAGCTCGCCACAGGGTCTCAGGGGCCGGGAGACAGCTTGTCCACATGGGCTCAGGGGCCGGGGCCAGCGTGCTCACAGGGGCTCAGGGGCCGGGGATAGTCGTCACATGGGCTCAGGGGCCGGGGAGAGTCGTCACAGGGGCTCAGGGGCCGGGGATAGTCGTCACAGGGGCTCAGGGGCCGGGGACAGCTCGTCACATGGGCTCAGGGGCCAGGGATAGTCGTCACAGGGGATCAGGGGCCGGGGCCAGTCGTCACAGGGGCTCAGGGGCCGGGGATAGTCGTCACCAGGGCTCAGTCGCCGGGCAGAGCTCGTCACATGGGCTCAGGGGCCGGGGCCAGTCGTCACAGGGGCTCAGGGGCCGGGGCCAGTCGTCACAGGGGCTCAGGGGCCGGGGATAGTCGTCACAGGGGCTCAGTCGCCGGGGTAGTCGCCACAGGGGCTCAGGGGCCGGGCACAGCCGCTCACAGGGGCTCAGGGCCGGGGAGTCGTCACAGGGCTCAGGGGCCGGGGCCAGTCGTCCACATGGGCTCAGGGGCCGGGGCCAGTCATCCACAGGGGCTCAGGGGCCAGGGATAGTCGTCACATGGGCTCAGGGGCCGGGGATAGTCGTCACAGGGGCTCAGTCGGCCGGGGACAGTTGTCACATGGGCTCAGGGGCCGGGGCCAGTCGTCACAGGGGCTCAGAGACATAAATGCTTGGTTTATCCAGCAGTGTTCATTCAATACAATTACTAATAAGAATAATAAATAAAATCATGGATCTGTTAGTCTTGACTTGCAAGGCTACGATTCAACTTCACGTCTCAGCCAACCAGTTAAAGAGAAAACGTGAGCAGCACCCGATGATGGAGAGAAAACGGCCAGGTGGAGCAGAGAGGGAGAGAACAAAGAAGAAAATCACTCCAAGAAGAAGCAGCATGTTCAAAAAACCTGACGTGTTCAGGGCTTCAAGTGCAGGTCAGTTTCATCTGTAAATACTGTACTTTTTTCTTTGTTAACTTAGTATTGAACTGCTAGCATGAAGCGGACGTCACTCAGAATACTGTGTGCTAAAGGCGATTAATATTATTTGGTGTAAAGTTACATTAGTAATTTAACGAAGGTGGAGACGGTAGCACTAGTTGTGGTGCAATGATCACTCATCAGATTCAGCCAGGGAGAGAGATGACAGGTAGAAGGAAAATAAGAAAAACATTTTTTTTTACATGGTATGAAATTTAGTGCTAAATGTTGGATAATGTAATGCTTAAGTAATTTTAAGATTAAAACAATCATAAATATAATACTTTGATTTCTACTAAAATAGATGTTCTGGGCAAACAATTTACAATAAGGTGTTTTTTGGTACAAGAAAGATACACACACTTTATACATACATATGCATATATACATGCATGCTTGGTCATACTGTGAAATAAATGTAATTTAGGGGGAAAAATAGGGTTGTCCATGTTCACATTTTATTTGGGTGCATAGGATGGCCTGGACAGATGTAATATTTCCCGGCCTGAAATTGTGTCCCAGTCCGACCCTGAGTATAATCCTATTTTTGTAATATCTACGAAATAAAATAAACGCACACACAAACATCCATTAAGACGCCTGAATGGAAATCTTGATCTGTGTATTCTGACAAGATTCATTTCTCAGTCACCTGTGTGTTATTTGTGATTTTATATTTCTGATAGTAAAAATATGTTCATGTATATTTTTCTCTCTTTGCATGTTTCATTAATTGTATTTAGTCGTTTTACTATGTTTCCAGAAAGCCTGTAATTTGGATTTTAATAGCAGGGTTTATTGTGACCTTAACCCAGATACAGATGCACAGATGACTCGCTATCTGTCTCGATGTGAATGTGTGTAAGAGACATGATTTAAACTGCAACACGGAACACTGATGTGAGAATAGCTCAAACACGGAACACGGTGAGATTTGAGCTGTCACATGTTATGTAGCCTATAACACCCGTTATAAACTGACAGCTGAGGGTCATGAGGAACAAACCTGTCACACACTTGTCATATTCATACCACATAAACCGTATAATCTGAATCATTAAGAGCTTGTTCTGTTGATGAATAAACTGACACAGAAACACACACACACACACGGACTGGAGGACTCACTCTGTCGGCTCGATGTCTCTCTCAGATGATGAGGTTTTCTGTGGCGACGAGTTTCGTTTTGTGTCATTTGTTCGAAATAAGGAGATATATTCGGCATAACTGAATCGTGTCATCGTGTCGTGTTATTGTCACACAGCGCGCGTGGACAGACAAAGGCGCGCGCGCGCGCGCGTGTGTGTGTGTGTGTGTTCGGCGCTCAGCTGTTCGTTCACTGGGTTAATTTTAGCTTGTCTTGACACGTGAAGACTGGAGTTTACCTTATTTGTCTGTGCACTCCAGCGGCTCAGATAATGTGATAATAGTTCAGTGGAATGACGAGGAGAACTGGTTCATGTTCAGATCGCGTCAGGTCTTTTGTTTCATTCCTCGGAAAGAGAAAGAGAAAGAGGAAGAGCAGGAAACACTACACTACAACTGACAGATTCTGGATCTGTCACCATTCCACATTAACCTGTGTGTGTGTGTGTGGGGGGGGGGGAGAATCATATTCTCTGATGTCTCGTCACGCGCGTCAGTTGATGACGACACTAGTGTTACTGCACGAGCCTGTTTGTTTGTTTGTTTGTTTGTTATTTTTTGGCAAACAGGTTTTCTGCTGCACATGCAATATTGAGGACATGTAAAGAAACAATGGACTGTGTTTAAAATCATGCAGTGTTTTCACATGTGTGTGACTCCTCATCAACTGTGATGTTCAGATTTGCTCTGATGCCTTTTATGGACACGATCCTCAGTTCAGCTTCACTTACACACTTACACACACACTTACACACACACTTACACACACACTTACACACACACACACACACACGATCACATCAGCTCAC
>JAQIUQ010001588.1:53425-108425 GCA_030378365.1 Hybognathus amarus | reverse complement strand
GTGTGCTGAGGCGAGCTGATCTCTGTAGGAGAGAGCCCAGTCAGTCTCAGCACCAGCTGGCACAGGGGACTCCTCGCTACACTCAGCTCTTGGTGTTTTAGGGCTTGGTAATGGTATGTGTTGGGGTCGCTTGTTTTTAGGTGTTTCCAGAATTTGATGGCTCTTTTTTGGATGTTTAGAAGGAGAGGGTATTGGCCTAATTCTGCCCTGCATCCGTTGTTTGGTGTCTTTCTTTGGACTTTGAGTATTCGTTTACAAAAATCTAAATGTAGAGTTTCAATTGGATGTTTTTCCCAGTTTACGAAATCAAATTTGATAGAAGGACCCCACACTTCACTGCCATATAAAACAATTGGTTCAATTATGGATTTGAAAAGTTTGAGCCAAATTTGGATTGGGATGTCAATTTGGATTGATCTCTTTATGGCATACAAAGCCCTTTGAGCTTTCTCTTTGAGTTCATTCACAGCCAAGGTAAAGTTGCCAGTTGGAGTTATTTTCAGGCCGAGGTAAGTGTATGTTTTTGCGCTCTCAATGGTTCTCTGTGATAGTGTGAATGTGTGTGTTGGTCCCTGAGATCTGGAGCGTCTCTGGAACATCATGACTCTAGTTTTCTGGAGGTTGACGGTCAGGGCCCAGGACTGACAGTAATCCTCCAGCAGATCCAGGCTGTCCTGAAGCCCCTCTTTAGTGGGCGACAGGAGGACCAGGTCATCTGCGTAGAGAAGACACTTGATCTCTGTGTCGTGTAGAGTGAGACCTTGGAAGGGGGCATGTTCTAGTATATTGGCCAATTGGTTGATGTAAATGTTGAAGAGGGTGGGGCTTAAACTGCAGCCCTGTCTCACTCCGCGCCCCTGGGGGAAGAATTCGGTTCTTTGGTTTCCAATTTTAACAGCGCATTGGCTGGCTGTGTACATAGATTTGATCAGATCATAGAATTTCCCCCTATTCCACTGTCGAGGAGTTTGAGGTATAATCCTTTGTGCCAGATTGAATCGAAGGCTTTCTTGAAATCAATGAAACAAGCAAAAATGTGTCCTTTGTTTTGATGTACATATTTGTCAATTAGTGTTTGTAATGTAAAAATGTGATCGGATGTGCGACATTTTGGAAGAAAGCCGATTTGGGATTTACTCAAGGCATTGTGCTTCATAAGGAAGTCTAAAAGTCTGGTGTTTAAGACGCTGCAGAGAACCTTCCCCAGGTTACTGTTCACACAGATGCCTCGGTAGTTGTTGGGGTCTAATTTGTCTCCGTTCTTGTGGATGGGGCTGATGAGGCCCTTGTTCCAGATCTCAGGGAAGAACCCTACACACAGAACATCATTGAACAGTTTCAGCATGGCCAGTTTGAAGCTTCGGTTCGTGTGTTTCAGCATCTCGTTCAGGATGCTGTCGACACCACAGGCTTTCTTGGGCTCAAGGGCTCCTAATATATCTTCCAATTCTTTCATTGTTATGGGGAAATCTAAAGGGTTTTGATTTTCTTTAATTGATCTTTCCAAATCGTCTAATTTATTAGTTATTTCATTTTGTTTATAATTTTGAATTTGAGTCGGGCTGTATAATTCTTGGAAGTGATTTTTCCACGTCTTCCCCGTCTTGGATTGCCAGAACTTCTTGATTTGATTTGTATAACAATTTCCATTTATCCCAAAATTTGTGTGAGTTTATAGATTTTTCAATTTCTTCAAACTGGCTTTGCAGAAACTGAACTTTTTTCCGCCGGAGTGTGGCTTTATATTGTTTTAGTGCCTCACAGTAAAGAAGGCGGAGGTCCGAATTATCTGGTTGTCTGTGTTTTTGGTTTGATAAATTTCTTAGGTTTTTTCTCAGAGCCTTACAGTCCAAATCAAACCATTTGTCTGTATCTAAATATTTTTTCTTAGGTTTAACAATTGACAAATTACTTTTTTGTGCTGTTTTGTAGAATATGTAGTTTAGATCGTGGACTTCCTGATTGATGCCGAATTGATTTTTAGGGTATTCCTGTATTTGGAATGAATGGATGAGGGATTGTATTTCTGGAGACTCAACAGCAGTGCTGTAATTAGTGCCACTGTTTTCGGTCCATTTGAAAGACATTAATTTGCTCATTTGATATGGGGTCCTAATTGGTTTGGGTGATGTTTCAGATTGCTTTATATTAGAGGATGATTTGGCTGTGGTCTGAGAAAGGTTTTAAGGGTTTGACTGTGAATGCTCTCAAAGAGGAAAGGTCTAGGTCTGTGATGGTATAATCTACAGTGCTGTTCCCAAGAGCTGAGCTGTAGGTGTATCGGCCGAGCGAGTCTCCTCGCAGTCTCCCGTTGACGATGTACAGAGCCAGTCCTCGGCAGAGCTGTAGAAGCTGCCGTCCGTGAGCGTTCACAGTTTGATCGCAGTTTTGTCTGCTGGGGTAAGAAGGGTACAGGTCGTTATTGCCAGTTATGAATCTGGTACCATGTGATTCAATGAAATCGAATTCTTCTCCTGTTCGAGCATTTAAATCGCCCATAAGCAGCACATTTCCCTGGGCCTGGAAATGGCTGATTTCTCTCTTTAAGGTTTGGAAGGTTTCCTCTTGGAAATATGGAGACTCGAGGGGAGGAATGTAAATTGCACAAAGGAAAACAGGCTTAGATGCTGATATCATTCCTTTTTGTATTTTTAGCCACAGGTGGTATTTTTCTCTTTTTATTAATTCTATGGACAGTTCAGATCTGATCCATATGATCATCCCTCCCGAGTCTCTCCCTTGTGTGACTGATGTGAGTTTAACTGATGGTAGTATTATTTCTCTGTATCCTGAGGGACAGCCAGTGAACGCATCTCCTCTACACCAGGTTTCCTGTAAGATGATGACATCTAGGTCTTGAAGTTCTTTCATAAAATCAGAATTTCTACTTTTTAGGCCAAAAACTGAGGAGTTTAGACCTTGAATATTCCATGTTGAAAAACTAAGTGATTTCATCATAAACTTTGAAAATAATGTGTATGGTGTGTTTGCTATTTTGAGAAAGGAGAAATGATTCTATTTGCAAAATTACAACAGGTTAAAATTAAAACAATGAATGATGGAAGTTATAGTAGGAACTCAAAACATTAACAGTTCCATATAAAATGTACATTAATACAACAGACTTAGGTAGGTGTGGTTTTTTTTTTTTTTTTTTTTTTTTTTTTTTTTTTTACCACTGTCCACTGTGTGTTAGCAGGTGAGAGCAGATGATACTCAGCATGTGTTGGATGTCATGGAGTTCAGTGTTGGCTCGATCTGCTCCTCCGCTGACAGCTTGGGCGTAGCTCGGTCTGCTGGGCTGGGTCGGGCTCTGCTGTGGACGGGCTTCGGCTGCTGGAGCTGTGGGGCTGTTGAAGGACGGTCTCGGTCTGTAGGGGTCCTGTCTGGGTGCTGCAGCTCGGTGTGGTGCTCTCGCTGGTGCTCCGCTTCGGGGCTCTAGATGAGCTGTGCACTGGGGTGTAGTTTGCTGGAGTGTGTCTCGATGGATTGACTGGGTTAGGGCTGGTTCTGCTCCACCTGGGGCTGGCCTGGTTGGTCCTGTTTAGAGTGACATCTTTGAGTCTCTTTGCAAGGATATGTACCAGGTTCTTATAAAGGTGGACATGGTCGTATAGACATTCAGTGTCCAGGTCTGGATGATGGGCCAGGTGGACGTTGGGCAGGAGGGCACAGTGTCTAGAGATGCTGGAATTTATTTTATTTATTGTGTTGGGATGGAAATCTCTCCTCTGAAGTAAAGTAGACAGGATGATTTTAGAGTTGGGGAAAGTTTTTCTAGCTTTTTCCACAACAGCTCTGAGGGAGTCAGACACTCGGTCCTGCTGGCTCCGCAGGTCGTTGGTGCCCGTGTGGATGATGATGTGGCTGGGCCGGCCTAGCTGTGACTCTGTCAGGAGCTCCAGGGCTTTGTCGGTGGTGGGACACCAGAATTTAACAGCTCTGTGTTGGGGGAAAAGTTTCTTTACGTCGATGAATTTGCCGTTTGAATCGATGAGTAGAGCTATTTCAGGTTCCTCTGTGCTGGTTGGTGCTGTGCTGCTGTGAGACGAGGGCTGATGCTGCTGTGCTGAGGAGTCTGGCTGGGGGCGCTGTGACGGCTGTGAGCGGTCTGGGTCGGGTCTCTCTGCGCTGACGGATGGGTGTTGATTCCCTGTGTTCAGTGACTCTAGGGTGGAGGGCAGTATTTGAGCTCTGTGGGTCTGCTCGGGTTCTGCTCTGGCCAGGAGGATCTCTCTCAGCTGCTCTCTCAGGGCCTGGATCTCACTGCTCTGCTGCTCTCTCTCCTCCTGTATCTCGCTCAGCTGCTGCCTCATCTCTGCTGTGGACTGTTCTCTGTCCTCTAGCTGGAGTCTCAGTGCGGTCAGCTCACACTGATAGCTGTCCTTCTCTGACTGAAGCTGTCTCATTTGCTGTGTGAGGGCTGATAGTCTCTGTGTTAAGTGCTCTGTGTTCTGCTGGAGTTCGAGCATGAGCTGCACATGTGTCTGACTGCTGCTGTCTCAGCACAGTTTCTCTGAGCTGCACCATCTCCATCTCCAGCTTGGTGAAGTGCTCCTGTAGGAGAGGTATAGCTTTGAGTAGGGAGGGTGAGGTGTGCTCAACGGTTTCTGCAGGAGTGGGTCTGTGGTCTGAGGTGCTGTTCGGTGGATTCTGATCATATGACAAGCTTTCAGATGGTATAGCTTTCTCATGTTTCACAATTTCACTTATTGTTCTGTAGTCCGCCTGAAATGTTTTCAGGTCCCCCTGTATCATGACTGTGCCATTTTTATAGATGTTCACAGTTATTGCTGTGCTGTCAGGGTCATTTGGCTCTCTGATTTTGACTTTCCAGCCATTACAGATGCCTTCTTTCTTCACAGAGGGGTAATGCTGGATGATGGCTTTATGCCAGGCTCTGGGGTGATCAGAGAAGAAAATGAGGTTGCAGACTTCTCCTGTTTTGAACAGGTCTGCAAACAGAGTCTCAGGGTTGTTTGACAGCAGTTTCTGCTTGAAGGTTTTCCTTGCGTTGTCAGATTTCACCTCAGAGGGGTACTGTATGGTGGGGAGGGGGGAGCTCATCTGCATATGGCAGTGGGCTGATTGCAGCTGCTGCTCTGATTGGCTGATTCTCTCTGCCTCAGTTAAATTGATACATTGAGTGCCAGAGTGTGAGCTAGCCATAGCTTTAGCTTTTTTAGCATTTCTAGCTTATTGAAATACAAAAGATCAATTTTATGCCCTTAAATTTTGGGAAAAATAAGCAAATAAGCTAAAAAAGTGTGTCCAGTGCAGTTTTGGTCGTTCTCACTGCTTTTTCCTCTTTGAATAGGTGGTTCTTTTCTGGTTTTAAGCTTTCCCTCCAATTTTCCAGCAGTCCTGTTGCTAGAAGTCTGATCTTCTGATCCTCTGTGTTGATTATTTGTGGTTAAAAGCAAAAATGCTGTATTTTTTAAGTTATTTTCATCAAATTTCACGTCTGTGCATATTGTTCTTCTAGATTTTGTAGATTTTCTGTACTTTTCTTTTCTCAAAATAGCAAACAAAGAAGAAAATCTAAGAGCTCATGGAGATCATGGCTTCTCCTCTCACTCTCTCTCTCTCTCTCTCTCTCTCTCTCTCTCTCTCTCTCTCTCTCTCCAGCTCTGTCTCAGTGCAGCTCGTCCTCTACGGCCCCGTCAGGGCAGTGTGGACACACTCGGAGCTCTCTCTCCCCAGCTCTGCTTGTGTCGGCCCGTCTCCACACACAGACTGTGGTCACTAATGCGATACTTTGTCAGGAGCTTTCTCTGACCATAGTTACTGATATCAGTCAGGTATGGTGCCAATTTGTAATCTGACTTAATTTTGTTGAAATATTTAATTTATTTAGTTGTGTGACCTTTATCTGCCAATCGTGTATGTATTCTTCTTTAGTTATTTTCCCTATTTCTTTTACTTTTGAGTGTCTGAATTGAATAGATGAATTGAGTTGGTGTGTTTCCACTAAATGTGTCATGGGGTCGCCCTCTGCTGAGTCCTGCCCTGTATCTGAGAGCGCAGTGATGGTAACTCTCTGTCTGCGCGTCTGAGAGATGGAACCAGAACTTTACGGCTCTCTTCTGGATCTCAGATAGGAGAGGGAATCTGCCCAGTTCTGCCCGGAAACCCAGACTGGGAGCGTTTCTGTGAGTTCCCAGGATGTTCTTGCAGAACTCGAGGTGGAAGATTTCAGCCGGGGTTTTGTCCCAGAATTCGTAATTTAGTCTAAATTTGGGGCCCCAGATTTCACAGCCGTAAAGAAGGATGGGTTTGATGATGCTGTCGAAGATTTTCAGCCAAAGTTTAACGGGTGGGTTATATTTGAACAGGGGTTTTCTTATACTGTAATAAGCCCTACGTGCTTATCAGTCAGATCTTTTATTGCAGTGTCAAATTTTCCAGAAGCCGAGATTGTCAGACCCAAATAATTATAACAGGTGACATGATTAAGAATTGTTCCCCCAATTGTAAATTTCTATTTTTTGTCAGTAAGGTGAGTTTTTTTCTGGAAGATCGTGTAGTATTGAAAGACGTGTGGAGAGAGAGCGAACAATCTACCCTGACTTGCATGAATCGTGTGACCGATCTGGAGCGATACGGTAGAAGATGGAACATAAAACTACACGGTATCCCAGAGGCAGTGAAGGAAAATATTCGTGATTCGCATCTGCCAAGAAGTATTACCTCAAGATAGGGATCAGCTGCCAGCAGCGATGATCGCGCACCGTGTAGGTTCCAAGCGTCCGAACGGAATCGAGGCCGCGAGCTGTCATCATTCGCTTCGTCTGTGAGGAGATATAGGGAGACAGTGTGGAAAATCCATTCCTTCAGAATCATGGCTTGAACTTCACTGAAGACTTAACGAAGGAAGATAGGGAATCAAGGCAGAAACTGTGGCCATTGATTAAAAAGGCAAGAGAGGATGGCAAGTTGGCATACTTCGTTGGAGGTCAAGGCTTTGTTGACGGCGTGGAAATAACATGAGTAATAGACAAACGTTATACTATAATCCATCCGAGACGCAAGGTTTGTGCTGAGGTTCAAGATAAGTGGCGAGCAAAAAAAAAAAAAACAACAAAAAAAACAACAACAAAAAAAACTTTCATGTGTTGTTGATTGCAATAGCGTCTGTTATGCTTTAAATTCAAAAGTGAAGAAAGTTCCTAATGTATTCAAATTTACCTGTTTTAATGGGTGCTGATCTTGATTTTCATTATGTTTCTAAAGTTTTCATTCATTATATTTTGTATGTTCAACTTGTTCTGTTAAGTCTGTTGGCTTTATCTCTCATATATTTTAACGCTAGGGGGTTGCGTAACAATATTCAAAGAAAAGCATTATTTTTGTTTGCTAGGCAATACAGAGCTGATTTCTGTTATATACAAGAAGCTCATTCGGTTAATGATGATGTCAAATTTTGGAGTGGTCAGTGGGGGTCTACAATATGGTTTTCCCATGGTTCCGAACATTCAGCAGGGGTAATAACACTTAAGAATAGATTTAATGGTGAAGTTGTGCAGTCATTGTGTGATTCAGAAGGTCACTTTTGCCTCGTTTCCACTGAGGGGTACGGTACGGTACAGTACAGTACGGGTCGGGTCGGGTACACCATGATCAGGCTTGCGTTTCCACCGCCAACAGTACCCTTACTTGATAGGCGTGGTGTTTGCTGGAAAGAAGCGATCGACGTCATTTTCGCGCGAAGAAAGCGACATAGTAAACAACAATGGATGACAGACAGCACAGCAGATCTTGTTCTTGCTTCTCAGCATGTTTGTCACTAGAAACAAGCGCTGGCATTAGGCGTTTCTCAATACCAAGTAGCCATCGCAAAGTCCGACTCAGGAGAATGATCCCTGCTAATGGAACAGCGCGTTCTTGATCGCGGCACTCAGCTCGCTCTGGCTCTGCGACTCCGGTTATCTCTGTATGTACATTTTAGGCAATAATAAAACGAAATATGTTATAAAACACCACTCTGCTTCTTTTCGATTTCATTTCAATACATTTTAAACATTATAAAGCACACAAATGTGGTTCAGGCAACTCATAGTATGTAACGTTATATTTATAACAAAACTAAATATAAAACACAACCCTGCCTCTTTTCGTTTAAATGTAAAATATATACTAAACATATTCCAGGCAATATGTAATGTATTGCATATCGTATTGGTACAAATGTTGCAATAAACAACACATTATCTTGTAATAGAATTTAAAAAATGACAAAATTATCTCTTTTTGTTGCATTTCAGTTTTATCAATAACAGCCATTATAAAAGTATAAGTAAAAGGTACAAACAGATATACAGTAAAGCTTAAATTATATAAAGAAACAATTCAGTCAGTCAAATTACTGCGGTCACGCCATCTGTGCTTCAGAAAAGCGCGGTCACGCCATCTACGCTTAAAAATATATTGCGCGTCTACACGAGGTTGCGTGGTAGGCTCAAGATGTTTGCGCTTGGTGTCGGCAGACTTTAAATATATATATTATTAATAAAATAAATAAAATCACATTGTTTTCTGCGAATTCCACCAGATTCTTGTTCTTCATATCACTGTCTACCCCTGTGGTGATTTTCATATTGTTTTACTGTATTATTATTTAATAATTACCTGCCAAATCCTATACTGTATACCTGGCTATATAGCAATATTTAATAAATTCATAAAAAATACAAATCAAATTGTTTTCTGCAAACTTCACAGATTATATGTTCTTCATCTCACTGTCTACCACTGTGGTGATTTTAATGTTGTTTTACTGTATTATTATTTTAATAATTACCTCCCAAAGTCATATACTGTATACCTTATATAGCAATATTTAATAAATTCATAAAAAATACAAAATCAAATAGTTTTCTGCAAACTCCACCAGATTCTTGTTCTTCATCTCACTGTCTACCACTGTGGTGATTTTCATGTTGTTTTACTGTATTATTATTTAATAATTACCTGCCAAAGTCCTATACTGTATGCAGTATAGGAAGAATTTTTATGAATTTATTAAATATTGCTATATAAGGTATACAGTATAGGACTTTGGCAGTTAATTATTAAATAATAATACAGTAAAACAACATGAAATCACCACAGTGGTAGGACGAGTGATATTGAGGAACAATAATCTGGTGAAGTTTGCAGAAAACAATTTGATTTGTATTTTTTATGAATTTATTAAATATTGCTATATAAGGTATACAGTATAGGACTTTGGGAGGTAATTATTTAAATAATAATACAGTAAAACAATAAAAATCACCACAGTGGTAGAGACGGTGATATGAGGAACAAGAGAATCTGGTTGAGTTTGCAGAAAACAATTTGATTTGTATTTTTTATGAATTTATTAAATATTGCTATATAGCCAGGTATACAG
Source organism: Hybognathus amarus (assembly GCA_030378365.1). Lineage (NCBI taxonomy): Eukaryota > Metazoa > Chordata > Actinopteri > Cypriniformes > Leuciscidae > Hybognathus > Hybognathus amarus. The sequence continues at coordinate 99,031 of JAQIUQ010001588.1, read as the reverse complement.
TATAGGATTTGGCAGGTAATTATTAAATAATAATACAGTAAAACAGATATGAAAATCACCACAGGGGTAGACAGTGATATGAAGAACAAGAATCTGGTGGAATTCGCAGAAAACAATGTGATTTTATTTATTTTATTAATAATATATATTTTTAAGTCTGCCGACACCAAGCGGATACATCTTGAGCCTACCACGCAACCTCGTGTAGACGCGCAATATATTTTTAAGCGTGGATGGCGTGACCGCGCTTTTCTGAAGCACAGATGGCTGTGACTGCAGTTACAAACTCAGCGCTCAAAGATATGAAACTTCACGTAGCCTTCTGCCAAAACTATTGGCCAGGGAACGAATTATAGATTCACGAGACCAAAGATCACCTGTTAGGTTTATACAAGACGAACTATATCTCATGTTTAACCACTACAAAGACGTCCGAGTCAGCGGCAAACATCAGAGCGACTGAGCCGAGGTAAGGCTGTTCCAGGCGGGGGACACGAGCGCGAGCGTTCCGGTGATCGCTTGAAATGGATCTCAGTCAAATTATCATAAATCTATAAATAAACCACAGATGTGAGCTTTAAAAAACTACTTTCTCGCCTGAAAAACTCTTAAAACTACATTTCGTGACACAATAACAGTAGAATAATATTTCAACTTTATGCTTCTAATACCTTAGCACGTGCGCAGTGACGATACTCTGTCCACCAATCACCGTTCTGCAGTGAGTCTAGCTCCACCTTTTAGTACCCTTTCACTGTGCTAGGGACCCCAACGAAAGGGTACCCAAAATAGTGGTACGGTACGGTTCAGCTTTTTGGTACCATTCACAACTTTTGACAGTGGAAACGCAAATAAATGCGTGCTGAACCGAACCAGACCGACCTCGCTCAGTGGAAACGAGGCATTTGTTTGTTCTGCTACTTAATTGTAATGATATTTATATTATTACAGCTCAGGAAGTCAGAAAATGACAATCTTTTAGGGGTTTTAGAGAATACTTTAAACAGTTGGTTAGAGAAATTTCCAAATGCTTATATTATAATTGGAGGGGATTTTAACATTGTGCAGGATTATGCTGTTGATAAATGGCCACCAGACGTCCAAAATCTACAAACACTAATCTTAAAAATTTCATGGATGCATTTAATCTGATAGATGTTTGGAGATTTAAATGTCCTGAATAATATAGTCTTTACATGGAGTAACAAATCAGGTTCAAATCAGTCCAGAATAGACTATTGGTTAGTTTCTGAAAGTCTTGACAAAGATGGGATCGATGTAGATATCTTACCAACTCCATTAACAGATCACAGACCTATTTATATAAAAGTGAAGCTCAGCTGTCTCATAAAATAGTTAATGTTAGTTCTTCATATTGGAAACGTAATAATTCCCTTCTGCTGCATAAGGAGGTTCAAAAGAAAGTTAAAGATTTAATTTCTAGTCATTGGACAAAAGCCAAGATGGAAAATGCCTTCAGTACAAATTGGGAACTTTTAAAATGTGAAATTGGCAAATATATGAGAAAATATGGTTCATTTGTGGCCAAAAGTAAAAGATCTGAAGAAACTAAAATAATAACGAGAATAACAAATTTGTCTCAGAAACATCCAGATTCTCTTCTAGAGGATGAAATAAATTGGAAATGGCTGACTTAACAAGTAAATTAGATGATATGTATAAGAAAAAAGTAGAGGGTGCCTTTATTCGTTCGAAAAGAAAGTGGCTTGAGGAAGGGGAACAAAACTCGCATTATTTTTTCAGTTTAGAAAGGCGGAATTTTGTTAGTAACACTATTAATAAGTTAAACATTGATGGGGTTACAACGCATGATCATACAGTAATTTCTCAGTACTGTAGTCAATTTTATAAGAAGTTATATACCTCTAGTTACTCTCAGGTGACCGCTGATGCCTTCTTAAACTCGTTGCAAATTAAACCCATTGAGAAATATGAAAGGGAATCTTGTGATACATTTTCAAAATCTGAAAAATTCCAAATCACCAGGTACTGATGGTTTGACATCTGAATTATATAAATTATTCTCCAAAGAATTGGCTCCTTTTCTTGTAGAAGTATTTGCTGAAAGCTTTGAGAGACAATTTCTTCCACCAACTCTAACACAAGGTTTAATTACATTGCTCCCTAAACCAAAAAAAGACAAGCTATATATTGATAATTGGCGCCCGATTTGTTTATTAAACAATGATTATAAATTGCTGGCCCTAATTTTAGCTAGAAGATTAAAAAAAGTTGTGGATTCCGTAATTGATGAATCACAATCAGGATTCATGAAAAATCGACATATAACGAATAATGTAAGATTAGTGTTAGATATCCTGGACTATCCAGAATTGATTAAGGATAATGGGTTTATATTATTCTTAGACTTTTATAAAGCATTCGACTCGGTAGAGACATCAGTTCATCTTTGACACGCTTAAGAAATTTGATTTTGGTACTTTTTTTTCTACAGCAATTAAAACCCTTTATAACAAAGGAAACTGTTCTATCAAATTATTAAATGGTACTTCCCCCAGATTCGATATTACTAGAGGAATTAGGCAAGGGTGCCCTGTCTCTCCATACCTCTTTCTGTTAGTGAGTCAACTTCTTTCTTCTCATATTAAATCAAGTCCAATGAAAGGTATCACTGTATTTGACAGAGAGATCAAAATAACCCAATTGGCAGATGACACATACGCTCTTCATTCAAAACAAAGACCAGATCGTAGTGGCTATTGAATTAATATGTGAATTTTCAAGGGCATCTGGTGTCTACTTGAACGTGGCTAAATGTGAGCTTATGGCCATTAAGGAATGTTCTGAAGCATCTTATAATGGTATTCCCTTAAAATCTGAGGTGCAGTATTTGGGAATAAGATCAGCACACGAAGATGTTTATTAAACTTTAATCCTATTATTGAAAAGACTAAAAGAAAACTAAACCATTGGCTTATGAGAGATCTCTCTTTAAGGGGCAGAGTTTTACTTACAAAGGCAGAGGGAATTTCTAGACTGACTTATGCAGCAATGGCTTTGCATCTTAATAAAAAAATATGCAAAGAAATAGATAAAATACTATTTGACTTTATCTGGAAAAACAAAATACATTACATAAAGAAAACAGTTATAACTAATCTATATGAAAATGGTGGCCTAAATGTTTTGGATTTTGAAATGTTAAATAATACATTTAAAGTTAATTGGCTTCGACAGATTGTAAGAAATCCTTTTTCAATTTGGAACTGTTTATACCCTCCCATATTTTTTCTAATCTTGGTAATATACATTTCTTTCTTAGCTGTAATTATAATATTGATAAAGTACCAGTAAAGCTTTCAGAATTTCATCGCCAGGCCTTTTTTATCATGGTCATTGATTTTCAAACACAATTTTTCACCACAGAAGTATTATATATGGAACAACAGGGATATATTATATAAGCGCAAATCGTTATTTTTGAAACATTGGTTTGATAATGGCATCATATTAGTAGATCAGTTATTTAGTTCAAAGGGTTTTCTTTTTACTTACACAGAGTTTTTGGCCCAATACAAGATTCCTGTAACACCAGGGGAATATGTAAAAGTGTTTGGAGCAATTTCTCCTGAAATTTGTATGCTGTTTAAATTTCAAAAAAAGAATTAATACTCAACAATTGTCTCCACCTTCTATAGTAAGTTCCTATGTAGGTAATATTTGTTTTTCTCTTAACGCAAGGAACAGAACTATAAGAGAATTATTTCAAAGAAATTATGTATCTTTGCCTTATATATACTCATACTGGAATCGTTTTACAGAAGGTATTGTGTGGAAAAAGGTTTGGCTTATACCTAATCAATATTTAATTACAAACAAAGTTAAGGAGGTATCATACAAATTGATACATAGAATATATCCTGTAAAACAGTACTTTGTAAAATTTAAATTTGATATTGATGTTAAGTGTACCTTTTGTGACAACTGCCCTGAAACTGTGGTTCATTTATTTTGGCATTGCCCATTTGTAAGACCATTTTGGCAAAATGTCTGTGATTTTATCACAAAAAACATTGATGACCAATTTATGTTGTTTTGGAAACATATTTTATTTGGTATTTGGGAGAACAGTAGAATTAAGCACAATCAAAATTATTTAATTAATTTCATTCTATTAATGGCAAAATTTTATATTCATAAATGCAAATTCTCCTGTAAAAAACCTAATTTTATTTTATTTAGAAAAGAAATTGAGCTTTATATTGTATTCACTCCGGTTTTCGATGAAACAAAAAGCAATTAAAACACTGAAAATATGCAAATATTATAATATCTTCATGTAAGTTTACAATACCCCCCTAGTACGAAAGACTTTGTAATATCTACGTTATATGTTAATTTTGATGTATAAATAAATGTTCGTACTAAAAAAAAGCGTCTTAAGTTGAATAGAAATGAATAGCAGAATAAAAAAAAAATAAGACGTTGAGTGAGAACGTTCATTGAGACGAGTGCATGTTGCAAAGTTATATTAAAGAGCCTATCGCAGTATGGCGCTCGGAAATGTTCCATTTGGCGACGAGACTGACAAGCACTACAGATAACACACGTGTATACGTGCGTGTACGTCTCCATTTGTTTAATATGGAGACGTACACGCAAATATCACGTCACGTAGACACGTCAATAACGTGTAGCTGTTGATCTATGCAGACGTCACGGCGGCGTCACGTTAAAAGTTAACGTGTGGGATTACGTCTGAACGTCTGCCCGTCTGCAACGATCTAAATTTACAAACGTGACCACGTGCGTCTGCCATACGTCTGGAGATATCTATTTTTCCTTATTTCCTCATAGAAACTGTTATAGACATATTTTTAGGCACATTTAATGTTGGACTGCATTTGATCAACTCATTTCTATAATGCTGAATGTCTGTTAAAGTATCATACATTTGGTATCCCAATGATAGATGTAACTTTTTAATAAAAGTCTATTGTCATTTTACGATATTCTGAGAGACAAACCAATCAGGCTGGTAAAATTCAGAAAAAGTGTGTCTTCATCATTATATATTAGTGTTTTTTCAGATGTGTTAATGCTCTGCAGCGACGATCTGCATGCCCCGAGTTCACCCATAGATGCTGCATTGATTGAGCATTAATTAACCATTCAGAAACCATTATGAGAGCTTATAGGATTTTAAACTAATAAGAGTTAGCCTACTTGTGATTGCTTGGACTAGGATACTGCAATTCGTATTCTAAACAAGTTCAATTTAAAAATGTTTAACATAAATATACTATTTAATAGAGCTACACTAAAGTTCTTAAAAGCAGCACTCTACTAAATGTAACCTAGTCATACATGTTTTGCTACTGTTGAGAGCACACAAAAATCTTGCCTAAGTCAGGCAAAACACTTGACAGCCCAAATAAATACACTAAGAGGAGCAAACACTGCATCGCTTTCACCTGCAGGAAAAACAAACACTTAAAAAAGAATGAGATGCGATGAACACTTTAATCAGTAGGTGGCAGCAGAGCAGCATTTATTTTACCATTTCCACTTTCTAAATAGGCTTAAAAATTACTGACGCATGGAACAATTTGGATTCACTCTTTCCTTTCCTTTCCAACACAAAACATATTCATAGGTTGTGTAAACTTTACCTGGAGCTTAGGCACTGCATTGGTTATAGCCTGAAATTGATATTAACTCTTATAGGAATAAGTCTAATATATAGTAGTATTACTTATTATATTACTATATATATATATACATACATACATACATACATACATACATACATACATACATACATACATACATACATACATACATACATACATACATACATACATACATATATATATATATATATACATACATACATACATATATATATATATATATATATATATATATATATATAACTATATGTATTACTATACACATAACTAATGGGAATATTACTCCATGATCAAAAGGATGTTGATTCAGGAACATTGTACTTGATGAAATCCTGTTCTTTCAACCTTAAAGAACCATTCAGAAACCATTTGGACCCTAGGTTAATTTTACCCATCCCTTTATGACGGGCAAACGTTAAGACGTGCAGACGGGCAGACGTTCTCCACACGCACGTTAACACGTCTTTAATCTTGTTTAGTATGGAAATGACACAAAGCGAGCGCCATAAATCGGAACGCCATACTGTTTCCCCTCCAGCGCGCGTGCGCAACATCAAGACGAGGGGTGCTTCTCAATATCCCTCGCTCCTCCGTCCTCCCTTCTCATGACCCGGAAACCGATCGAGCTCAGCCATCTTGAAGGACATCTCAATTCTCTAATTGCACCGTGAGGAGTCGAGGATCGAGGAGTTAGGAGGCTTCCTGAGGAGTCATAAGCGAGGATACACAGGTGCATCCTACGCGGAACTGTTATATTGACTAAACGTGACGCACGTGTCAATCTCCTCCCCCTTCACATCGGTCACAATCATTTTAATTTATACTTTACCTTTGCAGTTTATATAAACCACACATCTCAGATATTTCAACAGTATAGCCTATCTTTATTATTATTTATTATGAATTAATTTATTAAATAACCAAACTTCAAACAACATAAGGGCAAATCCTTTTAGCGCTGCAGATGACTCTGTGGAGTGACGCTTGAGTGATCAAGTATTCCAATGTATATAAAAAAGGTCTTATTCACTTCCTCTGTCCTCGTTTCCCTTTCCTCGCTTCCTTCTCTCGCCCTACAGGGGGTGGAGCTGAGACGCACGGAAAGGAAGCAAGGGAAGGAAACGAGGATGCACAAATAAGAAATGAGAAGCACCCGAGATCTATATTGTGAATCGCCGTGTTTTCGCTACTCTCCATCACAGTAATGTACATTTTACGTCGTTTTTTTTTAGATAATTTGCATTTACATACAGGTTTTAACAGGTATTATCATTTACGATATTTTATGACATCGTCTACTACAGAAAAAGTGGTTCTTTAAATTAGGCTACATTTTCAGTATTCATAACACACTGAAGTGATGCTGGTGATGTAGTATTTAAGTGTCGTAAACACCGTCATCTGTCGATCAGAGAGAACACAGGGGGAACCGTTTTACCTGCTGGTCCAGAAAAAGTGGTTCCCCCTCCTGTAATTGTACAGTATTCATAACACACTGAAGTGATGCTGGTGATGTAGTATTTAAGTGTCATCTACATGTGTAAACATGTGTTTTTTTTTCAAGAAAGAGCCAGGAAAATGTGACCTACACGACGCCATCTTGATGACGCTCGGGAATCGTGTTTATGTCAAAAGGCTTGTTTGGGGGGCGAGGCCAAGATGGCGTTGTGAGAAGACGTTTTTGCTGTAGCTCTTAAAAAAAAACCTTTGCTCAAATCCCGGTTTTACTTTAAATTTATTATGTTCAGAAATAAATTAGGATAGCCGCACTTTAACAACCTTTTTTCTGTTGGTTTAGCTTTGCAGTCGCATTTTCTAGCTAGTTAGTAATCAACGCACGTGTCAACAACTGCTGCGCTGGCTTGAGAATATGGAAGAAAAAGAAGAAACTCATCTTGCAATGCACAGTTATGCAAGGAGAACTCTAAGCACTGATATGGAGACAGCTGCTGGACAATCTGGTGGTGTTCGTGCCTTTACCCGATACACCTGAACCCAATCCTGCCAAAAAAAGCAAAACGAGTTCTGATAGTCCAGTGGTGAGTGATACTGATGCTAATGAGATTCATGCAGAGAATGGAAGCCATGCACGAAGAGACTTTGCGCCGAATTCAAGGAGTGGAAAAGACGGTCATTGAGAATTCGAACTCTATTAAACAGATAATCAGCTCTCTGGAATTCCAAGGAGAACAGGTTAAGTGTTTGAATGAAAAATCTGAGGAATTGCAAAAGAAAATGGGAAATCTGGAGAAAGAAAACGTCGAACCGCGTGATCGGTGTAACGATTTGGATGCGTACAAGAGAAGGTGGAATCTGCGTGTCGCTGGTATTACGGAGAAATCAGGAGAGAACGTGAAGCAGATGATCATCGACCTCTTTAGCCAGGTTTCCCCGAGCATCGCTGCTGATCTGCACCATGGAGTGGACATCGCTCATCGTCGGGGCCTCGTTCTGCTGCGGAAAAATCCTCCCGTCGCATAATTGTCCTGTTCTCATCGCGTTCCCAGCGGGACACAGTTTGGAAAGACGCCAAAACCTCCGACTTGCTCAGGGAGAAGAAGATTAAGATATTCGAGGATCTCTCGCAGAAAGACAAGGATGCAAGGACCCTTCTGTAGTAGAGAAGGTGAGGAAGGAAGGGAAGAGGGCTGGCTTTCACGGTCCCTTTGCTGTCATTGAGGGTAAAAGACTGTCTGCTAAAGATATAGCCAACAGGCCTACTTAGTAGCCTAGTAACGTTTATTCAAAGCAACAGTTTTTTTTTTCCCCAGTCTTTAACATGCGATCTGCTTAGGTTCCGTGGTACATTTTATTTTAATTTTATTATTTTTTTTAAGGGGAATGGATGCTTAAAGTAAATCTATTGGGGTTTCGTTTTGCCCTAGAAATACATGGATAACATCTTCATGGTATCAAGCAGTCTACTTCATTTCAATAGCCAGCGTCCCCTTTATAATTTTTTTTTTGACAGGCTTTTGATTTAAATATTGATTTAATTTGTTACTTAACTTTTACTACTACTAGAAACCAGACATTTTGTGATTTTCTGAACTTAAATATGAACACTTTAGTACCGGGTGGGCCTTTTTTTTGTGGTTGTTTGCACTTTTTGAGGAAAGATAGTTGAACGGGTGTAGCTACTCGTTGGTTCATTCACTTATTTTTTATTTTCACTTTATTGTTCGTTATCTTTTAACGCCAGAGGGCTCAGGGATAGTGTCAAACAAAAAGCTCTTTTTTGTTTGCTAAAAAACATAAGTCGGATTTTTGTTTCCTTCAGGAGTGTCGTTCTACTGAAAGATGATTATTAAGTGGTGGAAGTCTCAGTGGGGTAATGATATGTGGAGTTCACATGGCACTCTGCCGGAGTGAGCATTTTGAGAAATACATTTGATGGGGATATACTAGGATCAGATTCAGATAGTTTGGGCCATTTTCATTTATTAGTGATTTCATTTAACCAACAAATAATAATTCTGGGAAATATATATGGGTACAATACTTCCACCAAAGGGGACTGCATGTTGTAGCCCTGCACTGTTAGGACTAATAAATAAGTTTGAATTGGTGGACATTTGGAGAGAAAGATACCCCAACAATTTGGAGTTTACCTGGACCAACAAAAATGGATCAAGGCAATCTCGAATTGATTATTGGCTTATATCAAAATCTATGTCCAATTTTGATTTAAATGTTGGCATTCAACATACTCCCTTGACTGACCATAAAACTATCTTTATTAAAACCCCTTTAACGGCAGATTATTCACCGGGCCATATCGAAGCCTCTTTGTGGAAACTTAATAGTTCACTTTTAGAATTACCAGATGTAAAGTATACAATTAAAGAATTAATTGCTAACTATTGGAATGCAGCCACAATTACAAATTCTTTTTGTGCCAATTGGGAGCTTCTAAAATTTGAGATTGGAGTTTATTTAAGGAAAGTTGGAGCAATTTTATCCAAAAAGAGAAGAGTTCTTGAGGACAGCCTGATCATGAAATTATCTCAAACACGTAATTTGAATTGTCTGTCTTTGAAGGAGAAATCTGAACTTGCAGCCTTACAAACTAAATTAGATGATTTATACTTATCAAAGGCTAGGGGTGCTTATGTAAGATCCAGGAAAAGATGGCTTGAAGAAGGAGAACTTAACTCTGCATATTTCTTTAAGCTTGAAAAGCGAAATTTTGCCCTTTCAACAATTGAGAAATTATGTGTTGATGGCAAAATTGTTAAAGATCCAAAGGATATAGCCAATTTCAGTGCCAATTTTTATAAAAATCTTTATAGTTCAAAATGTACAGAGGAGACATCGACTTTGTTTCTGGATTCAGTTAATAATGTTAAAGCTATATCTGAAAGTGATAGATTGTGTTGTGATAGAGCTGTTACTCATGAGGAAGTAATAAGCGCAATTAAGAGTTTGAAAAACAATAAATCCCCAGGATGTGATGGACTTACAGCTGAGCTGTATAAATTATTTGCTGATGAACTTTCTCCATTTTTAACTAGTGTTTTTAAAGAGAGTATTGATAAAGAAGCTTTACCTCCTACTTTAACACATGCAGGGTATCATCACACTAATTCCTAAACCAAAGAAAGACCTTACATATTTGGACAATTGGCGACCCATCACACTCCTTAACAATGATTATAAAATTTTTGCCATAATTTTTGCTAAAAGACTTAAAGAATGTTTGGATAGCGTTATAGATGAGACTCAGTCTGGATTTATGAGAGACAGACACATAATGAACAACATTAGATTAGTTTTAGATTTATTTGATTATAGCAATTTGGTGGAACATAATAGTTTTATTCTTTTCCTGGATTTTTATAAAGCTTTCGATTCAGTAGAACATCATTTTATTTTTAAATCAATGAAAAAGTTTGGTTTTGGTGAATATTTTTGTAAGGCGGTAAGAACTCTTTATTACAATTGTAATAGTTCAATCAAATTAAAATTTGGTACTTCTCCTAGGTTTTACTTGTCACGTGGTATTAGACAAGGATGTCCAATATCCCCGTATTTGTTTTTACTAGTTTCCCAGATATTTGCTTCTTATGTTTTGAATAGTGGTCTTCGTGGTATCTCTATTGCTGACCAACAGATCCTCATCAGTCAGTTGGCTGATGATACCACTCTTTTTTGCATGATGCTAACCAAGTTCCGTTAGCTCTAGAGCATATCCAGCAATTCTCAAAAGCCTCTGGCTTAGTATTGAACCTTTCGAAATGTGAATTGATGTCCATCAAAGAGTGTAATTTGTCTCAAATTTGTAATATTCAAATTAAAGATCAGGTATCATATTTAGGTATTATTATAACAAAAAATGAACAAGAAAGATGCTCTGTAAATTTTAATCCACTAATTGAGAGTGCACAGAAGAGGCTATATATGTGGCTCCAGCGGGATCTGTCATTGAAGGGAAGAATTTTACTAGCCAAAGCTGAGGGCTTGTCGAGGTTGACATACGCTGCACTTTCTTTAAGTGTCGACACCGCCATTCTTAAAAAAATTGATACAATGCTCCTCAACTTTGTCTGGAAGAATAAAACTCATTTTGTCAGAAAATCTGTACTTATGAACACCATTGTGAAGGGGGGTTTAAACTTTCTCGATTTTACCACCTTAAACAATACCTTTAAAATAAACTGGATAAAGAACTTTATTAATAAGCCTGCATCTATCTGGAATCTGATCCCTAATGCTATTTTTTCGAAACTAGGAGGTTTAAAATTCCTATTAACCTGTAATTATAACATAATGAAAATCCCTATCAAATTATCCCTTTTTCATCAGGCAAATGTTATTAGCTTGGTCCCTCATCTTTAAACACAATTTTACACCTCACTCTTATATAATTTGGAATAATAAGGACCTACTGTATAAACATAAATCTATTTTCTTTGATAATTGGTTTAAAAATGGAATTATTTTTGTATATCAACTTTTCAATCAAAATGGTTTGATTTGTAATTATTCCGAGTTCTTGGTAAAGCATGGAATTCCTGTCACTCCAAAAGAGTTTGCAATTGTGGCTGATGCAGTGCCACAAGGGGTTCTCATGCTTTTTAAAGGATTTTCTTTTTCATCTCCTTATCGCTCAGTGGATCTGTGTAAGACATTTGTAGGTAAACAGTGCTTCTCTTCTTCTAAATCAAAAAACAATAAGAAAATTCGAGTTTTGTTTCAGGAGGAGTCTGTTTCTGTGCCATGTGTAATTTCTTACTGGAATGGTTTTGTAAGTGACATTCCCTGGAAAAAAGTTTGGACATTACCTCACAAATACCTGATAACTAACAAAATAAGAGAAATTACCTTTAAGTTAATTCATAGGTTTTATCCAGATAAGTGTTTTCTCAAAAGGCTTAAGAATGATATTAATACCCTCTGTTCTTTCTGTTTAGAGAAACCTGAGACTTCTTTACATTTATTTTGGAACTGCTCTCTCACAATGACATTTTGGTATGACATTTGTGATTTTATAAAATGTTATGTGAATCCTAACTTTGATTTTGCATACAGAAATGTAATTTTTGGTTTTCATGAATGTGAAAAGAAAAATGATATTTATTTTATAAACCTTATTTTTCTGTTAGCTAAGTTTCACATTCACAAATGTAAATTTTCTAATTGCAGTCCTCTTTTTGTAAGATTTAAACTTGAAATAAAAATGTACTTTGAATCTATTGAGTTCTCTAAAAATGTAAAAGCTGTAAGAACAGTGGCTGCGTTTAAGGACTTGGCACTTAACCTGGAGTAAAAAGACAGAAGGAGCTTAATCTGGACTGAAGGATTCAATTGTATTTTGTTATGACAATGACAATAATTGTTGTGTATGTTTTTTTGTTTGTTTGTTGCTGTTTTCTTTTTGAGCATTTAATAATAAAAAATAATAAAAAAAAGGCTTGTTTGAGATGAGCAAAATCTGCGCAGAACCGATCACCGGTGATCAGCGCGAGATGCATGCCGGTTAGAAATGTGTCCGAGAACGGTCCGCCTCATGGTCCGCCTGGCTCTGACGTCAGGCCGACGTGTGTCAAAAAACTCTCGCGAGCGCAAGGCGCCCATAGATATCATATATGACTAGATACCCTATTGGCCGCTGAAAAACGAGAAATCCGGCTGCCATTTTGAACCGGTCGTATTCCTAGTCTCGTTGCGTGGCAGCAGATCAGATGTCAGAGCACTGTGGAGCGTTTTCCGTTCTAATCGCCGGACCACCGAAAATAGGGCTTTTCACAAGTATGTCTTAACATAACCGTACTATTGGTTGTATTTTGTGAATAGAATATTACCCAATAATCAAGAAGGAGCAAGGATATTTGCTATTACTGTACTGAAATCGTTGTGAAATGCTGTTTACTGCATCAGCCGGTGTTCACCCGGCATGGAGAGGTGAGGTAACTGTTAAAGTAATAACTACAAGAGCTTCTAGGATATCAGATAAGCATTCAACTGCCCTGTTGTATAGGTTATTTGTGTTTGCGCACATCAGGAAGCAACGTAATATACACGCATGATAGCGATGCGCAAATTTAGTTACCCCTCCAACCTCTAGTTTTATTGATAACCTATATCTTATCACATGCGATTTGGCTATTGATATTACAGAAGTCCTGTGGTAAAATTACATTAACTTACTCCATCTGCCCTTGTAAAGTTAATCCGAATAAGGCTTTAGTCTCGACATTTTCCCCTCCCACATTCACATACAATAATAATAGGCTTAATGTTGTCTGAATTTGACCGAGTTGACTCCGAATTAAATTTTTAGAAATTACTGATGCAAACACGTTGAAAAGCTTCTCTCAGTTTTCATTAGGCCTACAGGTGGCTGCGTTCGGTGGATTCGGTGGCTGCGTTCTCTGTGTGTGAAAATGTGTGTGTGTGTGTGTGTGTGTGTGAGAGAGAGAGAGAGAGAGAGAGAGAGAGAGAGAGTGTGTGTGTGTGTGTGTGTGTGTGTGTGTGTGTGTGTGTGTGTGTGTGTGTGTTCGCGTGTATGTGTGTGCGTGTGCCAATCATAAATTGTTTCTTCTATTAAAATATCTTACTTTACTGCTACTATCTGTTTCTGCTTCTTTATTATATTTATAGTGTGTGATTTATAAAATACATTATATCCTTCATCACACATATTGTGTCTGGTCACTGTATATCTTATCAGAATATTATATTACTGTTAAACTTACTATGGATATTAAAATACGCCGAACCACGTATCCTATATCATAGCTACATGAATGACCTTTGCAGCAAAAAAAACTGCGTGAAAATCAGTTCAGTATTCAGTGAGATATGATTAATTTAATGCGCTGACAGCTCATTTCACCTGCCATTCAGATTACACTGAGCGGAGCGGATGACCGGTTTAAGATGGCGGCTCTAATTCTCGTCCGTGCCAATAGGCAGTAGCGGTCGATAGGGCGTCTACCTATATGATGTCTATGAAGGCGCCCCTGTCGGATTCTGCAGTCGCGCGCAGTTGCTCTCCACCGACTGCGCTGATCAAAAGCATGATGGGAAACGACTTGCTGACGACACAGCTTAATGTTCATTGGTTTAAACAACCGTGATGTATTTTTCTCGTTTAACATGTTTGATTTTAAAACTCTGATATCATGTTTTATTTGTATACATATTTGTTATGGGTGAATAAACTCTCTGACAGTGCCATATGGGTTATTATGTGATGTCAAATATGATATTTTTATGCACATGCTATTTTTATTTAAACAATATATATAAAAACACATGTCTGTATTAAAGAAAAAATATAGATAAACACATATTTGGAATGTAATTAAATAACAAGGTGTCTTGTTCATTATATTTATTTTCATATAAAAGCAACAGAACTTAAAATTACATCCAGTTTATTAGCAACACGTGCACGAGCGTGAATCCCGTGAATCCCGCGATATCAGACTTTGATCTCACAGGTATCTGACCAACTGCGAGAACCGAGATTTGTCCGTCTCGCCTGCGCTTTTTTCACTCCTCCTCTCACTGCAGCCGCCTACTCTCGACTACACTGCAGGCGAGGCGCATCTCAAACAAGCCTAAAGTGTTTTTGGAAACTGTTAGTTTCAAGAGTTGCATGATATTATACAAAAAATGTAAGCCAAAATCAGCTTTTATTCTTAAAACGTTAATGCCACTATTATATTTTATTATTGTTATCAAAGCGCACAATTGTTATGATTGCACTGTTATTTTATCTGACAACTGACATTTTTTTTTCTCAAATATTTTGTTATGTCTCTTAACGTGAATGTGTTTTTGTTGTGTTTAGTTGAGCACGTGCTTTATCCCCGCCCCGCGTTACCAGGGAAACGTTACGCGTGCTGACGTCACTGCAGCAGCACACACAGGGCTCGCTCGCTCGCTCTTCGGAGACACTCCAGGGTTACTCGGCGAGATTTCTCGGTGTATTAGCGTGTGTGATGGAGGTGTCTGTGTCGATGGACCCGCTGTTCCTGGCCTGGAGCTGCTGCCGGAGACGCCAGCTCCAGAGAAGTGCTGATATCTGCTCGAAGATCCTCTCAGAGAGCCCGTTTGACCAGGTGAGCACCGTTAGCAGGCTAGCTGAGGATTAGCGCTCATAAGCGCATTATATATCTAACAGTTCCTGCTGCGAGCGGTGTTTATTAAACGGGCTAATGTAACGTTAACAACAGCCAGGTTTCAGTGATCATATGCTGATTTACATCAGTGTTTGAAATATAAATGAAGTGTTCTTCTTTGCCAGGAGTCTGGTGGCGCTCAACTGTCTGAGGTAAGGTTAACTGACTGTAGTAGAGCAACTTTAGGCTTCTCAGATGTGTTATGTTCCCAGTATTCCCAGTATTATACTCCCAGTGTTATACTCCCATTATTATACTACCATTATTCCCAGTGTTAAACTCCCAGTATTATACTCCCAGTGTTATACTCCCAGTATTATACTCCCATTATTCCCAGTGTTAAACTCCCAGTATTATACTCCCAGTGTTATACTCCCATTATTATACTCCCATTATTCCCAGTGTTAAACTCCCAGTATTATACTCCCAGTATTATACTCCCATTATTCCCAGTGTTAAACTCCCAGTATTAAACTCCCAGTATTCCCAGTATTATACTCCCAGTATTCCCTATCCACCTCCTGTTGATCTCAGAGAGTGAAGATGATGATGATGATGATGATGAGGGTTGTGATGGTTTATAGATGACGAAGAAGAAGATGATGATGGGGGTTGTGATGGTTAATAATAATAATAATAATACTTTATTGATAACGCACTTTTCATCAAATGATCTCAAAGTGCTACAGGTTAAAAACAATAAAAGATAAGCAGTTCTTTAAAAAAAAAGCTTTGCTAAAAAGGAATGTCTTAAGGCCTCTTTTAAAACATTCAGTGGATTGAGGTGCCCTCAAGGTGTCAGGGTTAGGGTTAGGGTTCGATGTCAGTGAGTGCATTCCACAGTTTTGGGGCAGCAGCACAAAAGGCCCTATCTCCCACTGTCCTGAGTCTGGCTCTGGGTATGTGGAGGAGGTTCGAGTGAGTGGAGCGGACGGAACGGGTTATGTTTTGTGGGTTGATAAGTTCTTTAAGGGGGGAATGGGTTGTGCGCGCGCTAAGTAATGTAAATACGTCATCATGCCACTAAATCATCAATATCGCGTTATGACACTTTTATCATGTAAAATTTTATACCGTTATTATCGTGGATGGTATGATATGGCACAGCCCTTTGTAATACTTACAAATTCTTTGATTGTAAAGAGACTTAACGTACAGATATTACGGTATGCAGTTTTATCTTAAGTTCACAGGGCTCCAGACTCAAATTTGAGGGCAGCACCACCTCAAATGAGAACTCACTCTGAATTCTACAAAAAACAAACAAATAAATAAATAAATAAATAAAAATCTGGTAGAACTGGGGCTGACAATAAATCACTAAGCTTAATTTAGGGTGTAGATGAAATTAACTTTAGTTATCATTCATCTTAATATTAATTAAAATTATAATTAAATATAATTAAAAACATCCTACATTCATTTATTTTTTTTTTAACACGTGTTTAAATAAGAGTTATCCAACATCTTAACATTTTTGTTTTAAGACAATCTGTGAAGGATGAACAAAAAATGTGTTGGTCATCACAAAAAAATTTAATTAAAAAAAGCATAATATATGATTTTATAGTTTTGAAGTGCTAGAAAAAGATGTGTAGGCTACTTGTTAGCATTTGACTATTTCTGTCACATTATCATATTTATGGTTCAGACTACATTAGCCTAAATCCATGGTGAATATTGCTGATCTATGGACTGACAGCCTTCTTATCGCAATGTTTCTCTCTGGATCTCGTAGCGTAGAGGTTATTAATTCTGAGATGAATTCAATTGATTTCTTCACTGGATCTCCTGAGTAACAGTGTCGCGTGAGCGAGATCAGACCAGGAATGGCAAGTTTGGGGCTTTATTTTACTGTCAATGATTCAGGACGCTGCTCCATAGGCCTAGATATACATAAGAAAGGCTATGCGCTACTCTGTCAATTATTGGTCCAAACTAATAAACGGTCGTGAAGCATAAATGAGTAGCTTGTTTTCGTTTCACTTTCATTTTGTTTGCATTCGCTGCTAAGTAACGAGTAGATTTACTGGTCGCACATGTGCGACTTGATGTAAAATTCAGTCGCACACTCTCAAATTTTGGTAGCAATATGTGCTCATAAACCCTGAATCTCGATCGCCCCTCGGTGGCTTGTCCCACTATAGCTCATAACCCCAGAGTCTCGATCACCCAGTGGCTGGTCCCAGTATAGCTCATAACCCCAGAGTCTCGATTGCCCCCGGTGGCTGGTCCCAGTATAGCTCATAACCCCAGAGTCTCGAATCCCCCTGGTGGCTGGTCCCAGTATAGCTCATAAACCCTGAGTTTCGATCGCCCCCAGTGGCTGGTCCCAGTATAGCTCATAAACCCTGAGTTTCAATCGCCCCCAGTGGCTGGTCCCAGTATAGCTCATAACCCCAGAGTCTCGATCGCCCCCATTGGCTGGTCCCAGTATAGCTCATAACCCCAGAGTCTCGATCACCCCGGTGGCTGGTCCCAGTATAGATCATAAACCCTGAGTTTCGATCGCCCCGGTAGCTGGTCCCAGTATAGCTCATAACCCCAGAGTCTCGATCGCCCCCCAGTGGCTGGTCCCAGTATAGATCATAAACCCTGAGTCTCGATCGCCCCCTGGTGGCTGGTCCCAGTATAGCTCATAACCCCAGAGTCTCGAATCGCCCCCAGTGGCTGGTCCCAGTATAGCTCATAACCCCAGAGTCTCGATCACCCCAGTGGCTGGTCTCAGTATAGCTCATAAACCCTGAGTTTCGATCGCCCTCGGTGGCTGGTCCCAGTATAGCTCATAACCCTAGAGTCTCGATCGCCCCGGTGGCTGGTCCCAATATAGCTCATAACCCCAGAGTCTCGATCGCCCCGGTGGCTGGTCCCAGTATAGCTCATAACCTCAGAGTCTCGATCACCCCGGTGGCTGGTCCCAGTATAGCTCATAACCCCAGAGTCTCGATCGCCCCGGTGGCTGGTCCCAGTATAGCTCATAACCCCAGAGTCTCGATCACCCCAGTGGCTGGTCCCAGTATAGCTCATAAACCCTGAAACCCTGAGTTTTGAGTCCTAGAGTATAGCTCATTACCCCAGAGTCTTGATCACTCCCTAGTGGCTGGTCCCAGTATAGATCATAAACCCTGAGTCTCGATCACCCCCCAGTGGCTGGTCCCAGTATAGATCATAAACCCTGAGTTTCGATTCGCCCCCTGGTGGCTGGTCCTGGTATAGCTCATAACCCCAGAGTCTCGATCACCTCCAGTGGCTGGTCCCAGTATAGCTCATAAACCCTGAGTTTCAGATCGCCCCCGGTGGCTGGTCCTAGTATAGCTCATAAACCCTGAGTTTCGATCGCCCCCTGGTGGCTGTTATGTAAAGCGTGTAGCTTGATCGACATTTCATTGACGAGTGTTATGAGCAGACAGTAAAATCAGTAAAAAATGAGCATACTGATTTTAATATATGGCATTCAATAAGGCAACTAAGTAAGCATTTACTACGTTACAATGATACGTGTATTTACAAACATTAAAACACAAACTGAGAGGGGCGTTTAGACAAATGGGTACATATGTGGAATGGAGTTAGAGAGAGAGGAGAGAGTATGTAGAGAGAGAGAGAGCATGGAGAGACAGAGTTACAGACAGTCGACCTTTCTGACCACCACAAAAACACATTTTAATGCTCCTCAGGAGCGCTAAAAGAAAATATACTTGCGAAGCATATTTGGTCTGTGTGTGTCCCGGCCTCGTTGCGCGGCCCGGTTGGGCCGTAGGTTGAATGGAGGTGTTGTCCTGCTTGCGCGCGTCGCGGTCACACGGTTCCTGCATGGTCAGTCCTTTGTTCCACGGGCGCGGCGCGAGTGTTTGAGAGGCTAGAGTCTTTGAGGTTACGTTACCCGATGAAATGAGTTCGGCAAAGTCCACTTCCTTTCCTGGGAGGCGAACTTGGCAGTCCACTTGAGGAAAAGATGAACTTTTAGACAAACAAAGAAGAGATCCAGGTTGGATCGGATCTTGTGAGGAGAACACAAGAGTTTACATGTTATTTGCCACGATGGTTTTTTGGAAGCAGCGGGGTGGAGCTGCGCTCCTTCATTTATCACCTTTGGAGAAAACCACCCCCTTCCTGTTGGCTGGACCAATGGGCGTGTGTAGAAGTTTCTAGCGGGAGTTCTGTTCATTGCCCCTTTGTTTCAGAGACCGCACTCCTCGTGGGAAGGGGTTTGTTGGACTTTATAGCTTAAAGCTACTGATATACGATGTTGAAAATCAGTCGAGAAAGCCTGACGACGGAAGGGAAGTTTTAAAAAACTTCATCCCGCCCCTCCACACACACACCCCTCCCCTCTGTGCTACCTGATCCCTGAGCTATGTCACGGATGAATCTCACGTCAACAACGCAAGACAAGCAACACATGAAATGTTCTTCTAAGGTTTTGAGTAGGCCTAATTGTTATAGCAGCACACAGCACATATTGTTCAAATTCCCAGATCGGCTCGAACAGAAACCCGCTAGGCGTACTGAAATATATTCAAGCACTTTTAGAAATATAATTACTTTGACCCGTGGTCGGCGCATATGCTAAACGGCTAAGATTGCCAATGCCGACCAGCAGCATAAGCAAGTTGTCAAACTGATAAAAAGCTATTTAACACACGTCACAACATAAAATTATAAATAAATGTTTACCTGCTCAAGAAAAGTCAGCCGTGCCCGTGTCAGCGTCGGTTTTCAGTGCCAGATCTCCCTGAAGCTTCCTCCAACGGTCAATGTTGGACCCTATATTTATCCTACTTAGAGTCCGGACGTCACATTTTGTTTTTTTATCTCCGCTCTTTCCGCCACATACTTTCTCTTTCGTCCAAACTTTACAGTAGGGGCAAGCAGGTGCCGCTTGCTGCTGACGTTTATATTTTTATCCAATGCTTTATCCAGTGCTGATAACCAGGGTACCCGCGGGTCTTAAAAGCCTTGAAAAAGTCTTGAATTTGATCGTCTCAAATTAAGGCCTTAAAAGTCTTGGATTTCGTTACAAAGGTCCTATTTTTTATTTTATTTTTTGCCTTTCCTAGGATTAAGTTCACACCGTAACAAAATGAATTAATGTAGGCTAATTCTAAATGTATGCAGCGTTGCATGCCCATCGCGCTGCACACGTCATAGCAGAAAAAGCGATCGCGTGCGCACCCGTCATGGTTACTAGGCAAGTGAGGTACAGATCAAGAATAGTACCTAGCCTAGTTTAATCCGCTGTGGCCAGAAATGACAGAATTTAAACCCTAAATAAGAGCTTTTCTGTTAAAAGAACATGTTTTCTACCCGGTCTTTTCAATAGTATCTGGCAACCATGCGCGCGCTCTCTACACTGCTGAAGAAGCGCGGATTATCTGAAAACACAGACAAGCTGGAGTTTAGCGATCTTTAAGATTTTCTTCTTAAATTAAAGTGTCATTCAGTCGGTCTGTGTTCTGTAACAAGCCGCTGTTTGTGCGTCTGAATCTGCGATCAAAATGCAGGCTGATATCCAGCAGTGTTCATAAAAGCAAGAATGCAATGTTTTCCGAATATCCACACGATTTCAAATGTGACATTGATTTTATACAACAGTAAAAAAGAAAAGATAAATGGTAACATTAAGTGATGTACATGTACTACATTTAAAACAGCATTCGTCAGGCTTGCTCTATAACAAAATATGTGGCTTTGAACGAATCGTGAGATTCAATAATGTATGAATGACTCACTCACTTATCAAGATAGCGAGTTACTGCCACCTAGTGGCGATTTTAATGTTTTTTTAACATTGCATATTTAATGAACATTGTTTTATTTAAAGCATTTTTTAAAAGGTATTATAAAGGTAAATAAAATAAAATGGAAAATTTGATTAAAGGGGGCAAATATTGCCCCTTAATGGAAAAGGTGTGAGTGCAGTCCAAGTGGAAGAGACATGGGGAAAAACACACATACATAAAAATCATTTTGTTTATGTCTTTAAACAAGAGAAATGTCCTTTCCTTTGTTCAGAGACCCAAGCACATTCCGACGTGCTATAATGTCTTGTATCAGGAGCCTCCCTCGTGTGTTGGGGGAAGGGCTCGTGTGTGCGTGTGTGTGTGTGTGTGTGTGTAAGTTCCGTTCATAAGTTCCAGGATTTATGAACATATAGTTCATAAATCCTGAGTCTCAACTGCCGTCAGCGTTCACTACTGTGCAGACTCATGTCACTACGGTGTTCTGGATGGTGATGATGATGAAGTGTATGATGATGATGATGATGTTTTAGGCGGCGTGGAGCTTGAAGACTCGGGCTCTGACGGAGATGGTGTTCGTGGATGAGGTGGAGGTGGATCAGGAGGGCATCGCTGAGATGATGTTGGACGAGAGCTCCATCGCCCAGGTGGCACGTGAGTGAACACACATTACACACACATCAACACACATTCAGTGTTGTCTTTTCAACATGTTTAGGCCTTTACAGGAACTGCACTTCTTTCCTCATTACCGTTTTATAAGAAAGTGTCCTGCAGCATTAGGGTTATGCTGGGTTAGGGTTCGGCATTTTTGGGCAGCAATAACCAGCAGCATTTTTGATAATTTTCACAAAAGTGTGGCCTTTAGAATATTTTGTTGTTTGAATATCTGAATAAGCAATATATCCAAAGAAAGAATAGAGCCACTGCTTTTAAACAAAACACCCGTTTTATTCTAGCTTCATGCATTCTTTTTTATCAACACTTGAACACTTTTTCGTCAAAGACTATAACGTTGCGTCGACAAGTGCTTCTACCGCTTGTTCTTGCTGATTGTCCTGTGTTTTGATCAGGAGATTGCGTACTCTCTCAGAAGTTGTGACAGCGCCCCTACTCTCTGTTAGCCCCTGACGCAGATGTTCAGGGTATTCCATCTGGAGGAACTGACGAGCTTACTCTTGTTTTGGTTTGTCAGGTCCAGGAACATCGCTGAGACTTCTGGGAGCGAGCCAGGGCGGAGCGCCCACTCCAGCTGTCAGGTGACCTCTGACCTCCGACCTCTGCTGTTTAAAGCTAACACTGAAACCTTGAATATGATGGTGTGAGGCGTACCTGTCTCCACACTGATCTTCTCTATCATTGCAAATGTCATTGATGACGCCGAAACTCCCTTCCTCCCATAAATAAATAAACATATAAATAATGAAAGAAAGACAGACAGACAGACAGACAGATATCTGAATAACTAGGTGTCATGAGTAGGTGAGTCGCATATATGTTGTTTTGACTTATTCATTCTTTCCTGTGTGTCTCGCCTGTGTGTCCGCCTGTGTGTCCGCCTGTGTGTCCGCCTGTGTGTCCGCCTGTGTGTCCGCCTGTGTGTCCGCCTGTGTGTCCGCCTGTGTCCCCCTGTGTCCCCCCCTGTGTCCGCGCCTGTGTCCCGCCCTGTGTCCCCCCTGTGTGCCCGCCTGTGTGTCCGCCTGTGTTCCGCCTGTGTGCCCGCCTGTGTGTCCGCCTGTGTGTCCGCCTGTGTGTCCGCCTGTGTGTCCGCCTGCTGTGTGCGCCCCCTGTGTGTCCCGCCCTGCGTGTCCCCCTGTGTCCCCCCTGTGTGCCCCCTGTGTCCCCCTGTGTCCCCTGTGTGCCCGCCCTGTGTGCCCGCCCTGTGTCCCGCCCTGTGTCCCCCTGTGTGTCCCGCCTGTGCTCCCCCTGTGTCCCGCCCTGTGTCCCGCCCTGTGTCCCCCTGTGTCCCCCTGTGTCCCCCCTGTGTCCCCCTGCTGTCCCCCCTGTGTCCCGCCCTGTGTCCCGCCCTTGTCCCTGTGTCCCGCCTGTGTCTGCCGCCCGTGTGTCCCGCCCTGTGTCCGCCTGTGTGCCGCCCTGTGTGTCCGCCTGTGTGCCTGTGCTGTCCGCCTGTGTGTCCCGCCTGTGTGCCCGCCTGTGTGCCCGTCGTGTGCCGCCTGTGTGCCCGCCTGTGTGCCCGCCTGTGTGTCCGCCTGTGTGTCCGCCTGTGTCTCCACCTGTGTCCCACCTGTGTCCCCCCTGTGTCCCCCTGTGTCCCCCCTGTGTCCCGCCTGTGTGTCCGCCTGTGTGCCCGCCTGTGTGCCCGCCTGTGTGCCCGCCTGTGTGTCCGCCTGTGTGTCCCCCCTGTGTCCCCCCTGTGTCCCCCTGTGTCCCGCCCTGTGTGTCCGCCTGTGTGTCCGCCTGTGTGTCCGCCTGTGTGTCCGCCTGTGTGCCCGCCTGTGTGCCCGCCTGTGTGTCCGCCTGTGTGTCCGCCTGTGTGCCCGCCTGTGTGCCCGCCTGTGTGCCCGCCTGTGTGTCCGCCTGTGTGCCCGCCTGTGTGTCCGCCTGTGTCCCCGTCTGTGTGCCCGCCTGTGCCCGCCTGTGTGTCCGCTGTGTGTCCGCCGTGTGTCCGCCTGTGTCCCGCCCTGTGTCTCCCCTGTGTCTCCCCTGTGTCCCCCTGTGTCCCGCCTGTGTGCTCCCCTGTGTGCCCGCCTGTGTGTCCGCCTGTGTGTCCGCCTGTGTGTCCCCCCTGTGTCCCCCCTGTGTCCCGCCTGTGTCCCCCTGTGTCCCCCTGTGTGCCGCCTGTGTGTCCGCCTGTGTGTCCGCCTGTGTCCACCTGTGTCCCCCCTGTGTCCCCCTGTGTCCCCCCTGTGTCCCCCCTGTGTCCCCCTGTGTCCCCCTGTGTCCCGCCCTGTGTGCCCACCTGTGTGCCCGCCTGTGTGTCCGCCTGTGTGTCCACCTGTGTCCACCTGTGTCCCCCCTGTGTCCCCCCTGTGTCCCCCCTGTGTCCCCCCTGTGTCCCGCCCTGTGTGTCCGCCTGTGTGTCCGCCTGTGTGTCGCCTGTGTGTCCGCCTGTGTGCCCGCCTGTGTGTCCGCCTGTGTGTCCGCCTGTGTGCCCGCCTGTGTGCCCGCTGTGTGCCCGCCTGTGTGCCCGCCTGTGTGCCCGCCTGTGTGTCCGCCTGTGTGTCCGCCTGTGTGCCCGCCTGTGTGCCCGCCTGTGTGCCCGCCTGTGTGCCCGCCTGTGTGTCTGCCTGTGTGCCCGCCTGTGTGCCCGCCTGTATGTCATCCTGTGTGCCCGCCTGTGTGTACGCCTGTGTGTCTGCCTGTGTGTATGCTTTTGTGTCCATCTTTGTGTCCACCTGTGTGTCCACCTGTGTGTCCGCCTGTGTATGATTACACTCTTCTGCCATAGACTCGATCACTTTCTATGATGAACATATTGAATTTAGGCTTTTATTCACATAAAAACATTGATCAGCAAACATAGACAGAAGGTTAAGCGAAGCTGATTGATGTGTGAGAATAAACCTCATTGGTTCTAGCAGAACCTTTTAAATGTTCATAATAATTTAATAAATATTCACTCTGCTGTTTATTTGTAGCATATTTTAATATGTTTGATTGTTGTTCTTGTTATTTTTGTGGTTGACATAACCTCACGGTAGTATCATGATGTTTGATCTTGTTGTTGTTAAAGGGTTAGTCCACCCAAACTCTGAAAACTCTCTCAGTAATGACTCTCTCTTATGTTGTTCCAACCCGCAAGACTTCGTTCATCTTCAGAACACAAATTAAGATATTAATGTATGTGTCCTGTGTGTCCGCCTGTGTGTCCGCCTGTGTGTCCGCCTGTGTGTCCGCCTGTGTGCCCGCCTGTGTGCCCGCCTGTGTGCCCGCCTGTGTGCCCGCCTGTGCCGCCTGTGTGTCCGCCTGTGTCCGCCTGTGTGTCCGCCTGTGTGTCCGCCTGTGTGTCCGCCTGTGTGTCACGCCTGTGTGTCCGCCTGTGTGTCCGCCTGTGTGTCCGCCTGTGTGTACGCCTGTGTGTCTGCCTGTGTCTCTGTGTGTCCGCCTTTGTGTCCACCTGTGCTCTGTGTCCCGCCTGTGTGCCCGCCTGTGTGCCCGCCTGTGTGCCCGCCTGTGTGTCCGCCTGTGTGTCCGCTCTGTGTGTCCGCCTGTGTGTCCGCCTGTGTGTCCCGCCTGTGTGTCATCCTGTGTGTCCGCCTGTGTGTCCGCCTGTGTGTCCGCCTGTGTGTCCGCCTGTGTGTCATCCTGTGTGTCCGCCTGTGTGTCCGCCTGTGTGTCCGCCTGTGTGTCCGCCTGTGTGTCATCCTGTGTGCCCGCCTGTGTGCCTCACGCCTGTGCCTGTACGCCTGTGTGTCCGCCTGTGTGTCCGCCTGTGTGTCCGCCTGTGTGTCAGCCTGTGTGTCCACCTGTGTGTCACGCTGTGTGTCCGCCTGTGTGTCCCGCCTGTGTGTCCGCCTGTGTGTCCGCCTGTGTGTCCGCCTGTGTGTACTGCCTGTGTGTATGCTTTTGTGTCCATCTTTGTGTCCACCTGTGTGTCCACCTGTGTCTCTGTATGTCCGCCTTTGTGTCCACCTGTGTCTCTGTGTGTCCACCTGTGTGTCCGCCTGTGTATGATTACACTCTTCTGCCATAGACTCGATCACTTTCTATGATGAACATATTGAATTTAGGCTTTTATTCACATAAAAACATTGATCAGCAAACATAGACAGAAGGTTCAGCGAAGCTGATTGATGTGTGAGAATAAACCTCATTGGTTCTAGCAGAACCTTTTAAATGTTCATAATAATTTAATAAATATTCACTCTGCTGTTTATTTGTAGCATATTTTAATATGTTTGATTGTTGTTCTTGTTATTTTTGTGGTTGACATAACCTCATGGTAGTATCATGATGTTTGATCTTGTTGTTGTTAAAGGGTTAGTCCACCCAAACTCTGAAAACTCTCTCAGTAATGACTCTCCCTCATGTTGTTCCAACCCGCAAGACTTTCGTTCATCTTCAGAACACAAATTAAGATATTTTTGATAAAATCTGAGAGCAGGATCACTCCTCCATAGGCTTCTATGTAATTGAAACTTGCTGGCCCAGAAAGTTAGTAAAGACATTGTTAAAATAGTCCAAGTGACTACAGCATCTAGACCTTACATTTATCAAGCGGCGAGAATACTTTCTATGCGCAAAAAAACAACAAAAGTTACGTCTTTATTCTACTCTTTATTTTCTTCTGTGTGGACCTCGAGTGAGTTCACGAGAGCCACGACACACACACACACACACACACACACACACACACACACACACACACACACACACACACACACACACACACACACACACACACACACACACACACACACACACAGAGTCGCAACGCATGTGTAGATGACACTCACAATCATTTGATGGGAAAGTGTGAAAGGTAAGACATTCATTGTGCGACATTGGTGAGGCAATTTTACGTTTTCTCGTTGGTTTCTCATGATTTCGGACATCCAGGAAATGCACATTTTAGAACCATTTTAAACATCGAGACCCATCTGTGTTATCTTCTCAGTTCTCGCGCATGTCTCTCTCTCTCTCTGTGTGTGTGTTCGTGGCTCTCGCTAACTCACTTCGAGACCCACACAGGAGAACATGAAGAGTTGAATAGTCGTTATTTGTGTTTTTTTGCCTAGAGAAAGTATTCTCGTCACTTGATAAACTTATGGTTGAGCCACTGTAGACATTTGGACTATTTTACCAATGTCTTTACTAACTTTTCTGGGCCGGCAGAATTTAATGACCTAGAAGCCTGTGAAAGAGTGAGACAGCTCTCAGATTTCATCAAGTCAAGTCACCTTTATTTATATAGCGCTTTTTACAATACAGATTGTATCAAAGCAGCTTTACAGTGATGACATGAAAATAATACAACAAAGTTTGTTTCTAGAAGAAAATTACGTCAACGTCCACCTTAAAGTAAGGCAGATTAATAATATTGTTGAGTATTAAATGTCTCCAACTAAGCAAGTCAAAAGCCAAGGCAACAGTGGCAAGGAACCCAAACTCCATCAGGGAATGGAGAAAAAAACCTTGGGAGAACCCAGGCTCAGTCGGGGGCCAGTTCTCCTCTGGCCAACGAAGGAACAGTGTGTGATTCGGGCAGCATTACAAGTCAGACTGGATTGGAAACATTAAGAGTATTTTTCTATTTCCATCTGTTTGTAAGTGGAAGTAATCATGGCGGTTTGGAGACGAGATGTTGAGGATCAGTGCCGATGGCTGTCGTGTCAATGAGGCCGGCACTTAAAGGTGCCATCTGTCAAAAAAATCAAATCATACTCCATATTCCATACCAGATGGGGCCAGTATACCTCCAGGAAAGTGAGTTGTGCCGCGCGCACTCTTACGTCTTCAAACAACACAAGCGAGCGCTGTTTTGCTCTCTCTCCCTAGCGCATATTATTCAAATCATTTGACACAATAGTAAAAGGTCGGAAGACTGCAGTTTCACATGGAGCATTTGGAGATTTTTAGAGATCAGAGACTCGATAAACAACATCTCAACACTAAATGATGAAGACCGTCTCATAGACGCCTGTCTCAAAAACAAGCTGGTGCATTTCAACGATTTGGTAAAATAAAAGCCTGGGCTATCATTTGAAGTTTACGGTGTTCATATTACACTTTTATTGTTAGTTTGAAATAATTTGACAGATAGCATTTCGCTGATGTTGGTCAAGCTAGCAGCAATCAGAGCTGCCAACTCTCATCGAATTCCACCGTGAGACACACGCAATTGACACTTTTCATATCGCTCTCGCGCCACACATCAATTAAAGCACACGGAGACCGACAGACTGAGACAGAGCAGGTTAGTTAAGCCAGTGAACCAATCTAATGGTAAAAGAACATGAACACTGTTGAAAGATACAGTATGCTACAACTTACCAAAATGTATTCCTCATGCATAATGTCGACCAATCATTTTCGAACTCTTCCCTGAACTGAAATGAAGTAGTGGGCTGTATTTTCCTCACGATTGACCTCAGGTTCAAGTACACCCACAAGTGCGCAGTTACTCCGTGTATTGCAGTTTGGCTGATGGTTAGGTTGCCCGCCCGCATACCGCTCTCCCATGGCCGAAACTGGTATTATGACACCTGCTGGGCCGGGGCTAGTAATTTAGCATGCTAATTCAGGTAAATATCTCGGCAGCACTATAACTTGTCATTTTTTAATGACATCATCGAACCTTATTTCTTCTCATTCTTTTTGATGCAAGTAGCTCATTTTTTGGATATTTTAACCTCAATTTTTACATATGGCACCTTTGAGGGGGATGGGTCCACCTTTGAGTCGGGATGGGTCCAGGCGCAGGTCCACCATAGAGGTCCCTCGGGATAAACAGAGAAACTAATATTAGCGTAGACGGCATCCTTCTCATGATGTACCGAGTACATCAGGATTTACGGGACGTGTTTCCGGTTCCGGCTGATCTAAACTACAGCCTAATTTTGAATTTAGGAAGTCTATAGTGTGTTATGTGTATGCTAGGCCAGAGAGATGTGTTGTTAGTCTAGATTTGAACTGACAGAGTGTGTCTGCTTCCTGGACAATGTTAGGAAGATTGAGTTTTGGTGCTAAATAGGAAAAGGATCTCCCGCCTGCAGTCGATTTAGATATTCTAGGTATTATCAACCGGACGGAGTTTTAGAGATCGCAGTAGTCGTGAAGGACTATAATACGTTAAGAGCTCGCTCAAGTATTGGAGATAAACCATTCAGTGCTTTATAAGTAAACAGCAATATTTGTAAATGTATACAATGTTTAATAGGCAGCCAATGCAGGGTCTGACAGAACCGGGCTAATATGGTCATACTTCCTGGTTCTGGTAAGAACTTGAAGACGGCTGCGTTTTTGAGGTAAAAAAAAAACATGAAGGTGAGTAATTACTGACAGAATTTTCATTTTTGGGTGAAGTATCCCTGTAATGTTGTGTTTGGTATAAGCTCACCTGTGCCTCACCTGTGTAATGTACGCAGACCCATGACTCAGTCGGGGCGGCCCATCACAGGGTTTGTGAGACCCAGCACACTGACGGGCAGTACCCTGAGACGATGGAACAGGCCATCAGAACCCCTCGCACCGCCAGCTCGGCCCGGCCCGCCACCAGCGCCTCAGGGAGACTCGTGCGGCTGGGAACGGTACGAGCAGAACCCTTCATTGCATTTGCGATAATATCATGATATGAAGAAACACGTTTTTTTTAACCACAAAGGCTGTGATTATAACACTCTGGTCACGTGACACGCAAGAGTAAAGCATTCTACAAAGGAAGCGTCCCTTCGGCACGTCATGCATGGGCCCGGCCAGCAGTAAACAACAGTTTATGTTTAATGTGGCATAGATTCAGGATCGAGTCTGAGCTTAGTTTTTAAACACAGATGCGTGATGACGATGCTCTGACGATGCTCCCTTTCAATTCCGCACGCACACACACCACTCGAATCTTCCGTGAAATAATCTTTCATAAAGTTCAGAAAGGTTGGGACATTCGCAGGCTTCGTTGCACAGGAGATGCGCCGCTCTGCTTGATGTTACGCTTGTAGTACGCTGGGATTTCCTTTACTAATTCTTCACGAAGGTTTCTTATATATTAAAAATATGAATCTTGCTGAAGGCTGTGAATCACACCAAGGCGATGGTCGGCCGTCGGGCATTTTGTGCGTCGGCCGGCTAAGTCTTCTCGCTATGTTCCGCACGGTTCCGTGCCGTCGGCTGAAATTGGTCCTCGCCTTAGTGTAAAAAACGGTACACTAAGGCTGTTCTTATGTTACGTCATCTTACCTGAGTGTTCCTTGCGAATATTTCAATATTAACATGAGTAGAGTGGAATAAAGATATTGTTAAAGATATTGTTTAGCAGGATTGATATTCAAAACGGTAAGCATGCTGCTGCTTTGTTTACAGTGTGTATTTGCAGCCGGCAGCGTCGGTTTCTCTTTTTGAATGACGAATATAGACTAATATATCTGCAGAAATAGACAGATGTCTCATTACACGCCGGCGCAGAACACACACTCTAGCTGACAGTCGGCTGTAATTCTCTCGTGTGTTCAAGTGCAGCTTTTCCTC
The DNA here is from genome assembly GCA_030378365.1 of Hybognathus amarus. Taxonomy (NCBI): domain Eukaryota; kingdom Metazoa; phylum Chordata; class Actinopteri; order Cypriniformes; family Leuciscidae; genus Hybognathus; species Hybognathus amarus. Next base: position 68,842 of record JAQIUQ010001588.1, on the reverse strand, counting down.
CGACGCCGAGGCGACAGCACAGTCGGCTTTCATCAGCGCTGAGTTCGTCGGCTTCGGCTTGGTGTGTTCCAGGCTTTATATTTCAATAGAGATTTGTGCATTATGAGTGTGACTGTAATAATAATTAATAAGAAAAAAAGTAGATCAAGAATCGGTTTAGGAACTGGATCGTGAGGTGCTTAAAGATTCCCATCTCTACTATACAATGATTTATTGCTTGTGTTTGTTGAATAATACTGAAGATTAAGAGCTTAAATACATATTTAGTCGCATATTAAATCACAATTCGCAGTATTGGTTAAAAAGATTGCAATTCGATTATTTTCCCAAATGGTTCATCTCAGGCCTCCATGCTCACACAGACACACACACACACACACACACACACACACACACACACACACACACACACACACACACACACACACACACACACACACACACACACACACACACACACACACACACACACACACACACACACACACACACACACACACACACACACACACACACACACACACACACAGCAGTTCCTGATCTCTGTGTCCTCATCTCAGGCCTCCATGCTCACACACCCCAATGGACCCTTCATCAACCTCTCCAGGATAAACCTGGCCAAGTATGCCAAGAGACCCAACATGGCCAAGGTAGGCTAGCCTAACGACATCAGTTGCATGGCAACTTCTTCGATCTTTCTGGAAAAAGTTACTTTGTGGAAGAAGTAATTCCTTTTAATTATGATGTAATGTAATATCTGTGATCTGATTATTACTAGCACATAATCATCAAGTCTTCGTCATGACTCGCTGAAATCTTCTTTAAAATAATGTCATTTATTTACTCTGTCTCTCCCCTCAAACACAAGACCTTGTTTGAATACATCTTTCATCATGAAAATGATGTGAAAAATGTAAGTATGCCTGGTGTGATGTTGTGGTCACAGCTGTTTTCTGTGTGTGTGACATTAACGTCTCCGTGTCCCCGTGTGCAGGCGCTGGAGCTGGCGGCGGCGGCCACTGAGCATGCTCAGTTCAGGGACTGGTGGTGGAAGGTCCAGCTGGGGAAGTGCTATTACAGGTCAGTGGAGCTCCTCGTCACACTGCATCACACACTGCGTCACATACGGTGTCACACTGCGTCACATACTGCGTCTCACACTGCGTCACACTGCGTCACACTGCGTCTCACACTGCGTCTCACACTGCGTCTCACGACTGCGTCTCACACTGCGTCTCACACTGCGTCTCACACTGCGTCTCACACTGCGTCTCACACTGCGTCTCACACTGCGTCTCACACTGCGTCTCGCACTGCGTCTCACACTGCGTCACATACGGTGTCACACTGCGTCACATACTGCGTCTCACACTGCGTCTCACACTGCGTCTCACACTGCGTCTCACACTGCGCTCACACTGCTCTCACACTGCGTCACATACGGTGTCACACTGCGTCACACATACTGCGCTCTCACACTGCGTCTCACACTGCGTCTCACACTGCGTCTCACACTGCGTCTCACACTGCGTCTCACACTGCGTTCACACTGCGTCTCACACTGCGTCTCACACTGCGTCTCACACTGCGTCATCACACTGCGTCTCACACTGCGTCTCACACTGCGTCACACTGCGGTGCTCACACTGCGATCACACACTGCGTCTCACACTGCGTTCTCACACTGCATGCACACTGCGTCTCACACTGCGTCTACACACTGCGTCTCACACTGCGTCTCACACTGGCGTCTCACACTGCGTCTCACACTGCGTCTCACACTGCGCCTCTCACACTGCGCCTCACACTGCGTCTCACACTGCGTCTCACACCGCGCCACACACTGCGTCTACACACCGCGTCGTCACACCAGCGTCACACACCGGCGTCACACACCGCGGTCACACACCGCGTCACACACCGCTGCCGTCACACACCGCCGTCACACACCGCCAGTCACACACCGCTGTCACACGCCGCTGTCACACACCGCGTCACACACCGCCGTCACACACGCGTGGCACACACCACTGTCACACACCGCGTCACACACCGCGTCACACACCGCTGTCACACACCGCGTCACACACACCGCGTCTCACACCGCTGCCTCACACCGCGGTCACACACCGCTGTCACACCACCGCTGCCACACAACCGCGTCACACACACCGCTGTCACACACACACCGCGTCACACACCGCGTGTCACACAGCCGCGTCGCACACAGCCGCGTCGCACACACCGCGTCACACACACCGCGTCACACACCGCGTCACACACCGCGTCACACACCGCGTCACACACCGCGTCTCATCAAAGACTCGCTCACTCACCTCTGCACTGTCTGGTCTCGTCAATGCTCAAGACAACAGACTCCTGCTACCTACCTGTCCGTGTCCGCCTCCGAGTGTGTCTCCGTTCCTGTGTCCATCCCGTCCCGGCTCGGCTCGCTCCTTTCGTCCACTCTCTAGCATCTGCAAACAGATAAGAGACTCTTTAATTCCACCACCCTGCCAACACTCAGCTGTTTCTGAGTATCTGCAACTCACCTTTTCATTCCGCCATCTTCATCTCAATAAACATTGTTTACTCACCGTCTGTGTCCTTCTGGTTGTGTGACAATGCCGAATTAATTTTCGGGTATTCCTGTATTTGGAATGAACGGATAAGGGATTGTCTTTCTGGAGACTCAACAGCAGTGCTGTAATTAGTGCCACTATCTCTCACTCATAGAGGTTGGATGTCCCAGATATCGGAATATGGACCTGATTTAAAACCACATTTGGAAGTGGCTTCGGATAGGGTTAGGTAAATCAGATCTGGTGCGGATTTTTGAGTTTACTCGTGTGTAACAAATCCCGATCTGTGTCAGATGCTCAGTAAAAGATCGGATTTTTGTGCCAGTGTAAATGTTGCCTGTTTTACAGAAATGTGTATGAAGCATTAAGAGATTTTTTTTTAATGTCATTGAGAGTGTGAGTATGTGTGTGTTCGTAGATTGGGTTTGCAGACGGGAAGCAGAGAAGCAGTTCCGGTCCGCGCTTGCTCAGCAGGAATTCGTGGACTCCTACCTCTACCTCGCCAAGGTGTGTGAGGGTCAGTGCTACAGCTCAGGTGCCTGTGTCACAGGAAGCCCAGTAAGAGTGTGTGTGTGTATGTGTGCAGGTGTACCAGCGTACTGCAATCAGCCCATCACGGCCCTGAAATGTGTTTAAGCAGGGCTTGGATCACTTCCCGCCGAGGTCGACGCTGCTCACAGGGATCGCACGCATACATGAGGTATATCTCTTTATCTTCACATTGCTGAACAAACTGTGGCTTTATCTGGCTAACTGTCCTCCAGGAAATGAATAACGTGATCTCGGCCACTGAATACTATAAAGAGGTCCTGAAGCAGGACAACACACACGTGGAGGCCATCGCCTGTATCGGCAGCAATCATTTCTCACTCGGACCAGCCAGAGATCGCCCTGCGCTTCTTACAGGTGACAGTGCTTTCTTTTACACTTCATCGTCCTCACACATGCATGTAACCAGCAGAATTCTCATGTGATCAAGATGCTTTACATCTGATGTGAGTGATGCCCAGATCTGCCTCTGGTCAGGTAAACAGTAAAGTGTTCAGTGATGGTAAACAGTAAAGTGTTCAGTGATGGTAAACAGTAAAGTGTTCAGTGATGGTAAACAGTAAAGTGTTCAGTGGAGGTAAACAGTAAAGTGTTCAGTGATGGTTAACAGTAAAGTGTTCAGTGGAGGTAAACAGTAAAGTGTTCAGTGGAGGTAAACAGTAAAGTGTTCAGTGGAGGTAAACAGTAAAGTGTTCAGTGGAGGTAAACAGTAAAGTGTTCAGTGGAGGTAAACAGTAAAGTGTTCAGTGGAGGTAAACAGTAAAGTGTTCAGTGGAGGTAAACAGTAAAGTGTTCAGTGGAGGTAAACAGTAAAGTGTTCAGTGATGGTAAACAGTAAAGTGTTCAGTGATGGTAAACAGTAAAGTGTTCAGTGGAGGTAAACAGTAAAGTGTTCAGTGGAGGTAAACAGTAAAGTGTTCAGTGGAGGTAAACAGTAAAGTGTTCAGTGGAGGTAAACAGTAAAGTGTTCAGTGGAGGTAAACAGTAAAGTGTTCAGTGGAGGTAAACAGTAAAGTGTTCAGTGGATGGTAAACAGTAAAGTGTTCAGTGGAGGTAAACAGTAAAGTGTTCAGTGGAGGTAAACAGTAAAGTGTTCAGTGGAGGTAAACAGTAAAGTGTTCAGTGGAGGTAAACAGTAAAGTGTTCAGTGGAGGTAAACAGTAAAGTGTTCAGTGGAGGTAAACAGTAAAGTGTTCAGTGGAGGTAAACAGTAAAGTGTTCAGTGGAGGTAAACAGTAAAGTGTTCAGTGGAGGTAAACAGTAAAGTGTTCAGTGGATGGTAAACAGTAAAGTGTTCAGTGGAGGTAAACAGTAAAGTGTTCAGTGGAGGTAAACAGTAAAGTGTTCAGTGGAGGTAAACAGTAAAGTGTTCAGTGGAGGTAAACAGTAAAGTGTTCAGTGGAGGTAAACAGTAAAGTGTTCAGTGGAGGTAAACAGTAAAGTGTTCAGTGATGGTAAACAGTAAAGTGTTCAGTGATGGTTAACAGTAAAGTGTTAAGTGGAGGTAAACAGTAAAGTGTTCAGTGATGGTAAACAGTAAAGTGTTCAGTGATGGTAAACAGTAAAGTGTTCAGTGGATGGTAAACAGTAAAGTGTTCAGTGGATGGTAAACAGTAAAGTGTTCAGTGGAGGTAAACAGTAAAGTGTTCAGTGGAGGTAAACAGTAAAGTGTTCAGTGGAGGTAAACAGTAAAGTGTTCAGTGGAGGTAAACAGTAAAGTGTTCAGTGGAGGTAAACAGTAAAGTGTTCAGTGGAGGTAAACAGTAAAGTGTTCAGTGGAGGTAAACAGTAAAGTGTTCAGTGGAGGTAAACAGTAAAGTGTTCAGTGGAGGTAAACAGTAAAGTGTTCAGTGATGGTAAACAGTAAAGTGTTCAGTGGAGGTAAACAGTAAAGTGTTCAGTGGAGGTAAACAGTAAAGTGTTCAGTGATGGTAAACAGTAAAGTGTTCAGTGGATGGTTAACAGTAAAGTGTTCAGTGGAGGTAAACAGTAAAGTGTTCAGTGATGGTAAACAGTAAAGTGTTCAGTGGAGGTAAACAGTAAAGTGTTCAGTGGAGGTAAACAGTAAAGTGTTCAGTGGAGGTAAACAGTAAAGTGTTCAGTGATGGTAAACAGTAAAGTGTTCAGTGGAGGTAAACAGTAAAGTGTTCAGTGGAGGTAAACAGTAAAGTGTTCAGTGGAGGTAAACAGTAAAGTGTTCAGTGGAGGTAAACAGTAAAGTGTTCAGTGATGGTTAACAGTAAAGTGTTCAGTGGAGGTAAACAGTAAAGTGTTCAGTGATGGTAAACAGTAAAGTGTTCAGTGGAGGTAAACAGTAAAGTGTTCAGTGGAGGTAAACAGTAAAGTGTTCAGTGATGGTTAACAGTAAAGTGTTCAGTGGAGGTAAACAGTAAAGTGTTCAGTGGAGGTAAACAGTAAAGTGTTCAGTGGAGGTAAACAGTAAAGTGTTCAGTGGAGGTAAACAGTAAAGTGTTCAGTGATGGTTAACAGTAAAGTGTTCAGTGGAGGTAAACAGTAAAGTGTTCAGTGGAGGTAAACAGTAAAGTGTTCAGTGGATGGTAAACAGTAAAGTGTTCAGTGGAGGTAAACAGTAAAGTGTTCAGTGATGGTTAACAGTAAAGTGTTCAGTGGAGGTAAACAGTAAAGTGTTCAGTGGAGGTAAACAGTAAAGTGTTCAGTGGAGGTAAACAGTAAAGTGTTCAGTGGAGGTAAACAGTAAAGTGTTCAGTGGAGGTAAACAGTAAAGTGTTCAGTGGATGGTAAACAGTAAAGTGTTCAGTGGATGATAAACAGTAAAGTGTTCAGTGGATGGTAAACAGTAAAGTGTTCAGTGGATGGTAAACAGTAAAGTGTTCAGTGGAGGTAAACAGTAAAGTGTTCAGTGATGGTTAACAGTAAAGTGTTCAGTGGAGGTAAACAGTAAAGTGTTCAGTGATGGTAAACAGTAAAGTGTTCAGTGGAGGTAAACAGTAAAGTGTTCAGTGGAGGTAAACAGTAAAGTGTTCAGTGATGGTTAACAGTAAAGTGTTAAGTGGAGGTAAACAGTAAAGTGTTCAGTGGAGGTAAACAGTAAAGTGTTCAGTGGAGGTAAACAGTAAAGTGTTCAGTGATGGTAAACAGTAAAGTGTTCAGTGATGGTTAACAGTAAAGTGTTAAGTGGAGGTAAACAGTAAAGTGTTCAGTGGATGGTAAACAGTAAAGTGTTCAGTGGAGGTAAACAGTAAAGTGTTCAGTGGAGGTAAACAGTAAAGTGTTCAGTGGAGGTAAACAGTAAAGTGTTCAGTGGAGGTAAACAGTAAAGTGTTCAGTGGAGGTAAACAGTAAAGTGTTCAGTGATGGTAAACAGTAAAGTGTTCAGTGATGGTTAACAGTAAAGTGTTAAGTGGAGGTAAACAGTAAAGTGTTCAGTGATGGTAAACAGTAAAGTGTTCAGTGATGGTAAACAGTAAAGTGTTCAGTGATGGTAAACAGTAAAGTGTTCAGTGGATGGTAAACAGTAAAGTGTTCAGTGGAGGTAAACAGTAAAGTGTTCAGTGGAGGTAAACAGTAAAGTGTTCAGTGGAGGTAAACAGTAAAGTGTTCAGTGGAGGTAAACAGTAAAGTGTTCAGTGGAGGTAAACAGTAAAGTGTTCAGTGGAGGTAAACAGTAAAGTGTTCAGTGGAGGTAAACAGTAAAGTGTTCAGTGGAGGTAAACAGTAAAGTGTTCAGTGGAGGTAAACAGTAAAGTGTTCAGTGGAGGTAAACAGTAAAGTGTTCAGTGGAGGTAAACAGTAAAGTGTTCAGTGGAGGTAAACAGTAAAGTGTTCAGTGGAGGTAAACAGTAAAGTGTTCAGTGGAGGTAAACAGTAAAGTGTTCAGTGGAGGTAAACAGTAAAGTGTTCAGTGGATGGTAAACAGTAAAGTGTTCAGTGGAGGTAAACAGTAAAGTGTTCAGTGGAGGTAAACAGTAAAGTGTTCAGTGGAGGTAAACAGTAAAGTGTTCAGTGGAGGTAAACAGTAAAGTGTTCAGTGGAGGTAAACAGGAAAGTGTTCAGTGGATGGTAAACAGTAAAGTGTTCAGTGGAGGTAAACAGTAAAGTGTTCAGTGGAGGTAAACAGTAAAGTGTTCAGTGGAGGTAAACAGTAAAGTGTTCAGTGGAGGTAAACAGTAAAGTGTTCAGTGGATGGTAAACAGTAAAGTGTTCAGTGGAGGTAAACAGTAAAGTGTTCAGTGGAGGTAAACAGTAAAGTGTTCAGTGATGGTAAACAGTAAAGTGTTCAGTGGAGGTAAACAGTAAAGTGTTCAGTGGAGGTAAACAGTAAAGTGTTTCAGTGGAGGTAAACAGTAAAGTGTTCAGTGGAGGTAAACAGTAAAGTGTTCAGTGGAGGTAAACAGTAAAGTGTTCAGTGGAGGTAAACAGTAAAGTGTTCAGTGGAGGTAAACAGTAAAGTGTTCAGTGGAGGTAAACAGTAAAGTGTTCAGTGGAGGTAAACAGTAAAGTGTTCAGTGATGGTAAACAGTAAAGTGTTCAGTGGATGGTAAACAGTAAAGTGTTCAGTGGAGGTAAACAGTAAAGTGTTCAGTGGAGGTAAACAGTAAAGTGTTCAGTGGAGGTAAACAGTAAAGTGTTCAGTGAAGGTAAACAGTAAAGTGTTCAGTGGAGGTAAACAGTAAAGTGTTCAGTGGAGGTAAACAGTAAAGTGTTCAGTGGAGGTAAACAGTAAAGTGTTCAGTGGATGGTAAACAGTAAAGTGTTCAGTGATGGTAAACAGTAAAGTGTTCAGTGGAGGTAAACAGTAAAGTGTTCAGTGGAGGTAAACAGTAAAGTGTTCAGTGATGGTAAACAGTAAAGTGTTCAGTGGAGGTAAACAGTAAAGTGTTCAGTGATGGTAAACAGTAAAGTGTTCAGTGGAGGTAAACAGTAAAGTGTTCAGTGGAGGTAAACAGTAAAGTGTTCAGTGGAGGTAAACAGTAAAGTGTTCAGTGGAGGTAAACAGTAAAGTGTTCAGTGGAGGTAAACAGTAAAGTGTTCAGTGGAGGTAAACAGTAAAGTGTTCAGTGATGGTAAACAGTAAAGTGTTCAGTGGAGGTAAACAGTAAAGTGTTCAGTGGAGGTAAACAGTAAAGTGTTCAGTGATGGTAAACAGTAAAGTGTTCAGTGGAGGTAAACAGTAAAGTGTTCAGTGAAGGTAAACAGTAAAGTGTTCAGTGATGGTAAACAGTAAAGTGTTCAGTGGATGGTAAACAGTAAAGTGTTCAGTGGAGGTAAACAGTAAAGTGTTCAGTGGAGGTAAACAGTAAAGTGTTCAGTGGAGGTAAACAGTAAAGTGTTCAGTGGAGGTAAACAGTAAAGTGTTCAGTGGATGGTAAACAGTAAAGTGTTCAGTGGAGGTAAACAGTAAAGTGTTCAGTGGAGGTAAACAGTAAAGTGTTCAGTGGAGGTAAACAGTAAAGTGTTCAGTGGAGGTAAACAGTAAAGTGTTCAGTGGAGGTAAACAGTAAAGTGTTCAGTGGATGGTAAACAGTAAAGTGTTCAGTGGAGGTAAACAGTAAAGTGTTCAGTGGAGGTAAACAGTAAAGTGTTCAGTGATGGTAAACAGTAAAGTGTTCAGTGATGGTTAACAGTAAAGTGTTAAGTGGAGGTAAACAGTAAAGTGTTCAGTGATGGTAAACAGTAAAGTGTTCAGTGGATGGTAAACAGTAAAGTGTTCAGTGGAGGTAAACAGTAAAGTGTTCAGTGGATGGTAAACAGTAAAGTGTTCAGTGGAGGTAAACAGTAAAGTGTTCAGTGGAGGTAAACAGTAAAGTGTTCAGTGGAGGTAAACAGTAAAGTGTTCAGTGGAGGTAAACAGTAAAGTGTTCAGTGGAGGTAAACAGTAAAGTGTTCAGTGGAGGTAAACAGTAAAGTGTTCAGTGGAGGTAAACAGTAAAGTGTTCAGTGGAGGTAAACAGTAAAGTGTTCAGTGATGGTAAACAGTAAAGTGTTCAGTGGATGGTAAACAGTAAAGTGTTCAGTGGATGGTAAACAGTAAAGTGTTCAGTGGATGGTAAACAGTAAAGTGTTCAGTGGAGGTAAACAGTAAAGTGTTCAGTGGAGGTAAACAGTAAAGTGTTCAGTGGAGGTAAACAGTAAAGTGTTCAGTGATGGTAAACAGTAAAGTGTTCAGTGGAGGTAAACAGTAAAGTGTTCAGTGGAGGTAAACAGTAAAGTGTTCAGTGGAGGTAAACAGTAAAGTGTTCAGTGGATGGTAAACAGTAAAGTGTTCAGTGATGGTTAACAGTAAAGTGTTCAGTGGAGGTAAACAGTAAAGTGTTCAGTGGAGGTAAACAGTAAAGTGTTCAGTGGAGGTAAACAGTAAAGTGTTCAGTGGAGGTAAACAGTAAAGTGTTCAGTGGAGGTAAACAGTAAAGTGTTCAGTGGAGGTAAACAGTAAAGTGTTCAGTGGAGGTAAACAGTAAAGTGTTCAGTGGAGGTAAACAGTAAAGTGTTCAGTGGAGGTAAACAGTAAAGTGTTCAGTGGAGGTAAACAGTAAAGTGTTCAGTGGAGGTAAACAGTAAAGTGTTCAGTGGAGGTAAACAGTAAAGTGTTCAGTGGAGGTAAACAGTAAAGTGTTCAGTGGAGGTAAACAGTAAAGTGTTCAGTGGAGGTAAACAGTAAAGTGTTCAGTGGAGGTAAACAGTAAAGTGTTCAGTGGAGGTAAACAGTAAAGTGTTCAGTGGAGGTAAACAGTAAAGTGTTCAGTGGATGGTAAACAGTAAAGTGTTCAGTGGAGGTAAACAGTAAAGTGTTCAGTGGAGGTAAACAGTAAAGTGTTCAGTGGATGGTAAACAGTAAAGTGTTCAGTGGATGGTAAACAGTAAAGTGTTCAGTGGAGGTAAACAGTAAAGTGTTCAGTGGAGGTAAACAGTAAAGTGTTCAGTGGAGGTAAACAGTAAAGTGTTCAGTGATGGTAAACAGTAAAGTGTTCAGTGGAGGTAAACAGTAAAGTGTTCAGTGGAGGTAAACAGTAAAGTGTTCAGTGGATGGTAAACAGTAAAGTGTTCAGTGGAGGTAAACAGTAAAGTGTTCAGTGGAGGTAAACAGTAAAGTGTTCAGTGGAGGTAAACAGTAAAGTGTTCAGTGGATGGTTAACAGTAAAGTGTTCAGTGGATGGTAAACAGTAAAGTTTTCAGTGATGGTAAACAGTAAAGTGTTCAGTGATGGTTAACAGTAAAGTGTTCAGTGGAGGTAAACAGTAAAGTGTTCAGTGATGGTTAACAGTAAAGTGTTAAGTGGAGGTAAACAGTAAAGTGTTCAGTGATGGTAAACAGTAAAGTGTTCAGTGGAGGTAAACAGTAAAGTGTTGAGTGGAGGTAAACAGTAAAGTGTTCAGTGATGGTTTACAGTAAAGTGTTAAGTGGAGGTAAACAGTAAAGTGTTCAGTGGAGGTAAACAGTAAAGTGTTCAGTGGAGGTAAACAGTAAAGTGTATAGTGATGGTAAACAGTAAAGTGTTCAGTGATGGTTAACAGTAAAGTGTTAAGTGGAGGTAAACAGTAAAGTGTTCAGTGATGGTAAACAGTAAAGTGTTCAGTGGAGGTAAACAGTAAAGTGTTCAGTGGAGGTAAATGTAAAGTGTTCAGTGGAGGTAAACAGTAAAGTGTTCAGTGGAGGTAAACAGTAAAGTGTTCAGTGGAGGTAAACAGTAAAGTGTTCAGTGATAGTAAACAGTAAAGTGTTCAGTGATGGTTAACAGTAAAGTGTTAAGTGGAGGTAAACAGTAAAGTGTTCAGTGATGGTAAACAGTAAAGTGTTCAGTGATGGTAAACAGTAAAGTGTTCAGTGATGGTAAACAGTAAAGTGTTCAGTGATGGTAAACAGTAAAGTGTTCAGTGGAGGTAAACAGTAAAGTGTTCAGTGGAGGTAAACAGTAAAGTGTTCAGTGGAGGTAAACAGTAAAGTGTTCAGTGGAGGTAAACAGTAAAGTGTTCAGTGGAGGTAAACAGTAAAGTGTTCAGTGGAGGTAAACAGTAAAGTGTTCAGTGGAGGTAAACAGTAAAGTGTTCAGTGGAGGTAAACAGTAAAGTGTTCAGTGGAGGTAAACAGTAAAGTGTTCAGTGGATGGTAAACAGTAAAGTGTTCAGTGGAGGTAAACAGTAAAGTGTTCAGTGGAGGTAAACAGTAAAGTGTTCAGTGGAGGTAAACAGTAAAGTGTTCAGTGGAGGTAAACAGTAAAGTGTTCAGTGGAGGTAAACAGTAAAGTGTTCAGTGGAGGTAAACAGTAAAGTGTTCAGTGGAGGTAAACAGTAAAGTGTTCAGTGGAGGTAAACAGTAAAGTGTTCAGTGGAGGTAAACAGTAAAGTGTTCAGTGGATGGTAAACAGTAAAGTGTTCAGTGGATGGTAAACAGTAAAGTGTTCAGTGGAGGTAAACAGTAAAGTGTTCAGTGGAGGTAAACAGTAAAGTGTTCAGTGAAGGTAAACAGTAAAGTGTTCAGTGGATGGTAAACAGTAAAGTGTTCAGTGGAGGTAAACAGTAAAGTGTTCAGTGGAGGTAAACAGTAAAGTGTTCAGTGGAGGTAAACAGTAAAGTGTTCAGTGGAGGTAAACAGTAAAGTGTTCAGTGGAGGTAAACAGTAAAGTGTTCAGTGGAGGTAAACAGTAAAGTGTTCAGTGATGGTAAACAGTAAAGTGTTCAGTGGAGGTAAACAGTAAAGTGTTCAGTGGAGGTAAACAGTAAAGTGTTCAGTGGAGGTAAACAGTAAAGTGTTCAGTGATGGTTAACAGTAAAGTGTTAAGTGGAGGTAAACAGTAAAGTGTTCAGTGATGGTAAACAGTAAAGTGTTCAGTGATGGTAAACAGTAAAGTGTTCAGTGATGGTAAACAGTAAAGTGTTCAGTGATGGTTAACAGTAAAGTGTTCAGTGGAGGTAAACAGTAAAGTGTTCAGTGGAGGTAAACAGTAAAGTGTTCAGTGGAGGTAAACAGTAAAGTGTTCAGTGGAGGTAAACAGTAAAGTGTTCAGTGGAGGTAAACAGTAAAGTGTTCAGTGGAGGTAAACAGTAAAGTGTTCAGTGGAGGTAAACAGTAAAGTGTTCAGTGGAGGTAAACAGTAAAGTGTTCAGTGGAGGTAAACAGTAAAGTGTTCAGTGGAGGTAAACAGTAAAGTGTTCAGTGGAGGTAAACAGTAAAGTGTTCAGTGGAGGTAAACAGTAAAGTGTTCAGTGGATGGTAAACAGTAAAGTGTTCAGTGGAGGTAAACAGTAAAGTGTTCAGTGGAGGTAAACAGTAAAGTGTTCAGTGGATGGTAAACAGTAAAGTGTTCAGTGGAGGTAAACAGTAAAGTGTTCAGTGGAGGTAAACAGTAAAGTGTTCAGTGATGGTTAACAGTAAAGTGTTCAGTGGAGGTAAACAGTAAAGTGTTCAGTGGAGGTAAACAGTAAAGTGTTCAGTGGAGGTAAACAGTAAAGTGTTCAGTGATGGTTAACAGTAAAGTGTTCAGTGGAGGTAAACAGTAAAGTGTTCAGTGGAGGTAAACAGTAAAGTGTTCAGTGGAGGTAAACAGTAAAGTGTTCAGTGGAGGTAAACAGTAAAGTGTTCAGTGGAGGTAAACAGTAAAGTGTTCAGTGATGGTAAACAGTAAAGTGTTCAGTGGAGGTAAACAGTAAAGTGTTCAGTGGAGGTAAACAGTAAAGTGTTCAGTGATGGTAAACAGTAAAGTGTTCAGTGATGGTTAACAGTAAAGTGTTAAGTGGAGGTAAACAGTAAAGTGTTCAGTGATGGTAAACAGTAAAGTGTTCAGTGATGGTAAACAGTAAAATGTTCAGTGGAGGTAAACAGTAAAGTGTTCAGTGGAGGTAAACAGTAAAGTGTTCAGTGGAGGTAAACAGTAAAGTGTTGAGTGGAGGTAAACAGTAAAGTGTTCAGTGGAGGTAAACAGTAAAGTGTTCAGTGATGAGTTAACAGTAAAGTGTTCAGTGGAGGTAAACAGTAAAGTGTTGAGTGGAGGTAAACAGTAAAGTGTTCAGTGGAGGTAAACAGTAAAGTGTTCAGTGGAGGTAAACAGTAAAGTGTTCAGTGATGGTTAACAGTAAAGTGTTCAGTGATGATTGACAGTAAAGTGTTCAGTGATGGTAAACAGTAAAGTGTTCAGTGATGGTTAACAGTAAAGTGTTCAGTGGAGGTAAACAGTAAAGTGTTCAGTGATGGTTAACAGTAAAGTGTTCAGTGGAGGTAAACAGTAAAGTGTTCAGTGATGGTAAACAGTAAAGTGTTCAGTGATGGTTAACAGTAAAGTGTTAAGTGGAGGTAAACAGTAAAGTGTTCAGTGATGGTAAACAGTAAAGTGTTGAGTGGAGGTAAACATTAAAGTGTTGAGTGGAGGTAAACAGTAAAGTGTTGAGTGGAGGTAAACAGTAAAGTGTTGAGTGAGGTAAACAGTAAAGTGTTGAGTGGAGGTAAACAGTAAAGTGTTCAGTGGAGGTAAACAGTAAAGTGTTCAGTGATGGTTAACAGTAAAGTGTTCAGTGATGATTAACAGTAAAGTGTTAAGTGGAGGTAAACAGTAAAGTGTTGAGTGGAGGTAAACAGTAATAAGTGTATCAGAGTGAGAGGTAAACAGTAAAGTGTTCAGTGGAGGTAAACAGTAAAGTGTTGAGTGGAGGTAAACAGTAAAGTGTTCAGTGGAGGTACAGCGGTAAAGTGTTCAATGGAGGTAAACAGTAAAGTGTTCAGTGGAGGTAAACAGTAAAGTGTTCAGTGGAGGTAAACAGTTAAGTGTTCAGTGGAGGTAAACTGTAAAGTGTTCAGTGGAGGTAAACAGTAAAGTGTTCAGTGGAGGTAAACAGTAAAGTGTTCAGTGGAGGTAAACAGTAAAGTGTTCAGTGGAGGTAAACAGTAAAGTGTTCAGTGGAGGTAAACAGTAAAGTGTTCAGTGGAGGTAAACAGTAAAGTGTTCAGTGGAGGTAAACAGTAAAGTGTTCACTGATGGTAAACAGTAAAGTGTTCACTGATGGTAAACAGTTAAGGTTAGGTTAGGGTCAGGGTTAGTGGAGTTAAACAGTAAAGTGTTCAGTGGAGGTAAACAGTAAAGTGTTCACTGATGGTAAACAGTAAAGGTTAGGTTAGGGTCAGGGTTAGTGGAGGTAAACAGTAAAGTGTAAGCCTCTGTGTGGTTTTCTTCAGGCGTTTGCTGCAGATGGGGGTGTTTAACTGCCAGCTGTATAATAACCTGGGCTTGTGCTGCTTCTACGCGCAGCAGTCCGAACATGACGCTCTCCTCCTTCGAGCGAGGCACTAGCCCTGGTGTCCAGCGACGAGGAGCAGGCCGATGTCTGGTACAATCTGGGACACGTTTGCAGTGGTGAGCAGAAACACTCACAGCAGGCTTTAGGTCACGTGTTTGGCAGTCTGCAGACGAGGAAGAGCCTGGCCCCGGAACGATCCCTGTCCCCGAGGACTGAGTTCACTCAGCAGTTCTGACTTTACTCTGACGTGATGTAGACACTTCATAATTACATCTGAGATTCAGTTTCACTCAATGAAACCAAACCTTTAACAGAACATCAAAAGGTGGGTATACTCTCTACAAACAAACAAAGTACAATGACTTTTATATCCGTTTTACTGTAGATTTTCTGAGATTTTTTTATAACAGCATAATATTAGAAATTTGTGTTTGTAATAAAATAGCACATTGATTGAGAAGGAAAAGTATTAAAGTATTAAATGTTGCTGTTGTGCCCAAAGCAGAAACATTGGATACACTTCATTTGAAGGTGACGTAGTTGAGTAATATTACTGAGTAATGTTATTAACCTACATGTACTTTAGAGTTATGGTTGGGGTACGGTTGAGTTACTTGTAATTACACATAAATTACTGTTAGATAAGTTACTTAAAAATAAAGTGTTACTTAATTTAATGGATAATCCTGATTCCATGAGCCAAGTTATTAATCATAAAGATGTTTTTGTATCTCTGTGTTGGGCAGGGCATTGGTGACTTGACTCTGGCTTACCAATGTTTCAAACTGGCCTTGGCTTTCAACAACAGCCATGGAGAAGCTTACAATAACTTGGCTGTATTAGAGCTCACAAAAGCCGAATCGAGCAGGTCAGTTTAGTCTCATGATAGCTAACGTGATCACCACACACACCATAAACTGCATTTGCTTAATATTTCTTGAGCTCTAAATCTGAATCAGTCAAATCATGGTTTGTGAATACTTGTGTGAAATACTCTGCCCTAAACTGTTTCAGGTGTGTTTATTCCGCTTCACTTCTAGACACACACTCTCAAACTGCCCTCAGCACTCCCCAAGGGGGAA
>JAQIUQ010001588.1:0-53325 GCA_030378365.1 Hybognathus amarus | reverse complement strand
TTGAACAGTGCTGTATCTGGACTTGTGTTGTATCAGGGTTGAACAGTGCTGTAACTGGACTTGTGTTGTATCAGGGTTGAACAGTGCTGTGCTGTAACTGGACTTGTGTTGTATCAGGATTGAACAGTGCTGTATCTGGACTTGTGTTGTATCAGGATTGAACAGTGCTGTAACTGGACTTGTGTTGTATCAGGATTAAACAGTGCTGTATCTGGACTTGTGTTTTATCAGGGTTGAACAGCGCTGTAACTGGACTTGTGTTGTATCAGGGTTGAACAGTGCTGTAATTGGACTTGTGTTGTATCAGGGTTGAACAGTGCTGTAACTGGACTTGTGTTGTATCAGGGTTGAACAGTGCTGTAACTGGACTTGTGTTGTATCAGGGTTGAACAGTGCTGTATCTGGACTTGTGTTGTATCAGGGTTGAACAGTGCTGTAACTGGACTTGTGTTGTATCAGGGTTGAACAGTGCTGTAACTGGACTTGTGTTGTATCAGGATTGAACAGTGCTGTAACTGGACTTGTGTTGTATCAGGATTGAACAGTGCTGTATCTGGACTTGTGTTGTATCAGGATTGAACAGTGCTGTATCTGGACTTGTGTTGTATCAGGGTTGAACAGTGCTGTAACTGGACTTGTGTTGTATCAGGGTTGAACAGTGCTGTAACTGGACTTGTGTTGTATCAGGATTGAACAGTGCTGTATCTGGACTTGTGTTGTATCAGGATTGAACAGTGCTGTATCTGGACTTGTGTTGTATCAGGGTTGAACAGTGCTGTATCTGGACTTGTGTTGTATCAGGGTTGAACAGTGCTGTAACTGGACTTGTGTTGTATCAGGGTTGAACAGTGCTGTAACTGGACTTGTGTTGTATCAGGATTGAACAGTGCTGTATCTGGACTTGTGTTGTATCAGGGATGTAACAGTGCTGTATCTGGACTTGTGTTGTATCAGGGTTGAACAGCGCTGTATCTGGACTTGTGTTGTATCAGGGTTGAACAGTGCTGTAACTGGACTTGTGTTGTATCAGGATTAAACAGTGCTGTATCTGGACTTGTGTTGTATCAGGATTAAACAGTGCTGGACTTGTGTTGTATCAGCGATTAAACAGTGCTGTATCTGGACTTGTGTTGTATCAGGGTTGAACAGTGCTGGACTTGTGTTGTATCAGGATTAAACAGTGCTGTATCTGGACTTGTGTTGTATCAGGGTTGAACAGTGCTGTAACTGGACTTGTGTTGTATCAGGATTAAACAGTGCTGTATCTGGACTTGTGTTGTATCAGGATTAAACAGTGCTGGACTTGTGTTGTATCACGATTAAACAGTGCTGTATCTGGACTTGTGTTGTATCAGGGTTGAACAGTGCTGGACTTGTGTTGTATCAGGATTAAACAGTGCTGTATCTGGACTTGTGTTGTATCAGGGTTGAACAGTGCTGTAACTGGACTTGTGTTGTATCAGGGTTGAACAGTGCTGTAACTGGACTTGTGTTGTATCAGGGTTGAACAGCGCTGTAACTGGACTTGTGTTGTATCAGGATTGAACAGTGTTGTATCTGGACTTGTGTTGTATCAGGATTGAACAGTGCTGTATCTGGACTTGTGTTGTATCAGGGTTGAACAGTGCTGTAACTGGACTTGTGTTGTATCAGGGTTGAACAGTGCTGGACTTGTGTTGTATCAGGATTAAACAGTGCTGTATCTGGACTTGTGTTGTATCAGGGTTGAACAGTGCTGTAACTGGACTTGTGTTGTATCAGGGTTGAACAGTGCTGTAACTGGACTTGTGTTGTATCAGGGTTGAACAGCGCTGTAACTGGACTTGTGTTGTATCAGGATTGAACAGTGTTGTATCTGGACTTGTGTTGTATCAGGATTGAACAGTGCTGTATCTGGACTTGTGTTGTGTCAGGGTTGAACAGTGCTGTAACTGGACTTGTGTTGTATCAGGATTGAACAGTGCTATATCTGGACTTGTGTTGTATCAGGGTTGAACAGTGCTGTAACTGGACTTGTGTTGTATCAGGGTTGAACAGTGCTGTATCTGGACTTGTCTTGTATCAGGGTTGAACAGTGCTGTATCTGGACTTGTCTTGTATCAGGGTTGAACAGTGCTGTATCTGGACTTGTGTTGTGTCAGGGTTGAACAGTGCTGTAACTGGACTTGTTGTATCAGGATTGAACAGTGCTGTATCTGGACTTGTGTTGTATCAGGTTTGAACAGTGCTGTAACTGGACTTGTGTTGTATCAGGGTTGAACAGTGCTGTATCTGGACTTGTGTTGTATCAGGGTTGAACAGTGCTGTAACTGGACTTGTGTTGTATCAGGATTGAACAGTGCTGTATCTGGACTTGTGTTGTATCAGGGTTGAACAGTGCTGTAACTGGACTTGTGTTGTATCAGGATTGAACAGTGCTGTATCTGGACTTGTGTTTTATCAGGGTTGAACAGCGCTGTGCTGTAAATGGACTTGTGTTGTATCAGGGTTGAACAGTGCTGGACTTGTGTTGTATCAGGATTAAACAGTGCTGTATCTGTACTTGTGTTTTATCAGGGTTGAACAGTGCTGTAACTGGACTTGTGTTGTATCAGGGTTGAACAGTGCTGTAATTGGACTTGTGTTGTATCAGGGTTGAACAGTGCTGTAACTGGACTTGTGTTGTATCAGGGTTGAACAGTGCTGTAACTGGACTTGTGTTGTATCAGGGTTGAACAGTGCTGTATCTGGACTTGTGTTGTATCAGGGTTGAACAGTGCTGTAACTGGACTTGTGTTGTATCAGGGTTGAACAGTGCTGTAACTGGACTTGTGTTGTATCAGGGTTGAACAGTGCTGTATCTGGACTTGTGTTGTATCAGGGTTGAACAGCGCTGTAACTGGACTTGTGTTGTATCAGGGTTGAACAGTGCTGTAACTGGACTTGTGTTGTATCAGGGTTGAACAGTGCTGTAACTGGACTTGTGTTGTATCAGGGTTGAACAGTGCTGTATCTGGACTTGTGTTGTATCAGGGATGTAACAGTGCTGTAACTGGACTTGTGTTGTATCAGGGTTGAACAGTGCTGTATCTGGACTTGTGTTGTATCAGGATTAAACAGTGCTGTAACTGGACTTGTGTTGTATCAGGGTTGAACAGTGCTGTATCTGGACTTGTGTTGTATCAGGGTTGAACAGTGCTGTAACTGGACTTGTGTTGTATCAGGGTTGAACAGTGCTGTATCTGGACTTGTGTTGTATCAGGGTTGAACAGCGCTGTAACTGGACTTGTGTTGTATCAGGATTGAACAGTGTTGTATCTGGACTTGTGTTGTATCAGGATTGAACAGTGCTGTATCTGGACTTGTGTTGTATCAGGGTTGAGCAGTGCTGTATCTGGACTTGTGTTGTGTCAGGGTTGAACAGTGCTGTAAATGGACTTGTGTTGTATCAGGATTGAACAGTGCTGTATCTGGACTTGTGTTTTATCAGGGTTGAACAGCGCTGTGCTGTAAATGGACTTGTGTTGTATCAGGGTTGAACAGTGCTGTATCTGGACTTGTGTTGTATCAGGGTTGAACAGTGCTGTAACTGGACTTGTGTTGTATCAGGGTTGAACAGTGCTGTATCTGGACTTGTGTTGTATCAGGGTTGAACAGCGCTGTAACTGGACTTGTGTTGTATCAGGATTGAACAGTGTTGTATCTGGACTTGTGTTGTATCAGGATTGAACAGTGCTGTATCTGGACTTGTGTTGTATCAGGGTTGAGCAGTGCTGTATCTGGACTTGTGTTGTGTCAGGGTTGAACAGTGCTGTAAATGGACTTTTGTTGTATCAGGATTGAACAGTGCTGCTGTATCTGGACTTGTGTTGTATCAGGGTTGAACAGTGCTGTAACTGGACTTGTGTTGTATCAGGGTTGAACAGTGCTGTATCTGGACTTGTGTTGTATCAGGATTGAACAGTGCTGTAACTGGACTTGTGTTGTATCAGGATTGAACAGTGCTGTATCTGGACTTGTGTTGTATCAGGGTTGAACAGTGCTGTATCTGGACTTGTGTTGTATCAGGATTGAACAGTGCTGTATCTGGACTTGTGTTGTATCAGGATTGAACAGTGCTGTATCTGGACTTGTGTTGTATCAGGGTTGAACAGTGCTGTATCTGGACTTGTGTTGTATCAGGATTGAACAGTGCTGTATCTGGACTTGTCTTGTATCAGGGTTGAACAGTGCTGTAACTGGACTTGTGTTGTATCAGGATTGAACAGTGCTGCTGTATCTGGACTTGTGTTGTATCAGGGTTGAACAGTGCTGTAACTGGACTTGTGTTGTATCAGGATTGAACAGTACTGTAACTGGACTTGTGTTGTATCAGGGTTGAACAGTGCTGTAACTGAACTTGTGTTGTATCAGGATTGAACAGTGCTGTATCTGGACTTGTGTTGTATCAGGATTGAACAGTGCTGTAACTGGACTTGTGTTGTATCAGGATTGAACAGTGCTGTATCTGGACTTGTGTTGTATCAGGATTGAACAGTGCTGTATCTGGACTTGTGTTGTATCAGGGTTGAACAGTGCTGTATCTGGACTTGTGTTTTATCAGGGTTGAACAGCGCTGTGCTGTAAATGGACTTGTGTTGTATCAGGGTTGAACAGTGCTGTAACTGGACTTGTGTTGTATCATGGTCGAAACAGTGCTGTAACTGGACTTGTGTTGGATCAGGGTTGAACAGTGCTGTAACTGAACTTGTGTTGTATCAGGATTGAACAGTGCTGTATCTGGACTTGTGTTTTATCAGGGTTGAACAGTGCTGTAACTGGACTTGTGTTGTATCAGGATTGAACAGTGCTGTATCTGGACTTGTGTTGTATCAGGATTGAACAGTGCTGTATCTGGACTTGTGTTGTATCAGGGTTGAACAGTGCTGTATCTGGACTTGTGTTGTATCAGGATTGAACAGTGCTGTATCTGGACTTGTGTTGTATCAGGGTTGAACAGTGCTGTATCTGGACTTGTGTTGTATCAGGGTTGAACAGTGCTGTATCTGGACTTGTGTTGTATCAGGGTTGAACAGTGCTGTATCTGGACTTGTCTTGTATCAGGGTTGAACAGTGCTGTAACTGGACTTGTGTTGTATCAGGGTTGAACAGTGCTGCTGTATCTGGACTTGTGTTGTATCAGGGTTGAACAGTGCTGTAACTGGACTTGTGTTGTATCAGGATTGAACAGTGCTGTAACTGGACTTGTGTTGTATCAGGGTTGAACAGTGCTGTAACTGAACTTGTGTTGTATCAGGATTGAACAGTGCTGTAACTGGACTTGTGTTGTATCAGGATTGAACAGTGCTGTAACTGGACTTGTGTTGTATCAGGATTGAACAGTGCTGTATCTGGACTTGTGTTGTATCAGGATTGAACAGTGCTGTATCTGGACTTGTGTTGTATCAGGGTTGAACAGTGCTGTATCTGGACTTGTGTTTTATCAGGGTTGAACAGCCTGTCTGTAAATGGACTTGTGTTGTATCAGGGTTGAACAGTGCTGTAACTGGACTTGTGTTGTATCAGTGGTTGAACAGTGCTGTAACTGGACTTGTGTTGGATCAGGGTTGAACAGTGCTGTAACTGAACTTGTGTTGTATCAGGATTGAACAGTGCTGTATCTGGACTTGTGTTGTATCAGGGTTGAACAGTGCTGTAACTGGACTTGTGTTGTATCAGGATTGAACAGTGCTGTATCTGGACTTGTGTTGTATCAGGGTTGAACAGCGCTGTAACTGGACTTGTGTTGTATCAGGGTTGAACAGTGCTGTATCTGGACTTGTGTTGTGTCAGGGTTGAACAGTGCTGTAACTGAACTTGTGTTGTATCAGGGTTGAACAGTGCTGTATCTGGACTTGTGTTGTATCAGGGTTGAACAGTGCTGTAACTGGACTTGTGATGTATCAGGGTTGAACAGTGCTGTAACTGGACTTGTGTTGTATCAGGGTTGAACAGTGCTGTATCTGGACTTGTGTTGTATCAGGGTTGAACAGTGCTGTAACTGGACTTGTGTTGTATCAGGATTGAACAGTGCTGTATCTGGACTTGTGTTGTATCAGGATTGAACAGTGCTGTATCTGAACTTGTGTTTTATCAGGGTTGAACAGCGCTGTATCTGGACTTGTGTTGTATCAGGGTTGAACAGTGCTGTAACTGGACTTGTGTTGTATCAGGGTTGAACAGTGCTGTAACTGGACTTGTGTTGTATCAGGGTTGAACAGTGCTGTAACTGGACTTGTGTTGTATCAGGATTGAACAGTGCTGTAACTGGACTTGTGTTGTATCAGGGTTGAACAGTGCTGTAACTGGACTTGTGTTGTATCAGGATTGAACAGTGCTGTATCTGGACTTGTGTTGTATCAGGATTGAACAGTGCTGTAACTGGACTTGTGTTGTATCAGGGTTGAACAGTGCTGTATCTGGACTTGTGTTGTGTCAGGGTTGAACAGTGCTGTAACTGAACTTGTGTTGTATCAGTATTGAACAGTGCTGTATCTGGACTTGTGTTTTATCAGGGTTGAACAGTGCTGTAACTGGACTTGTGTTGTATCAGGGTTGAACAGCACTGTAACTGGACTTGTGTTGTATCAGGGTTGAACAGTGCTGTATCTGGACTTGTGTTGTATCAGGGTTGAACAGTGCTGTAACTGGACTTGTGTTGTATCAGGATTGAACAGTGCTGTATCTGGACTTGTGTTGTATCAGGATTGAACAGTGCTGTATCTGAACTTGTGTTTTATCAGGGTTGAACAGCGCTGTGCTGTAAATGGACTTGTGTTGTATCAGGGTTGAACAGTGCTCTATCTGGACTTGTGTTGTATCAGGGTTGAACAGTGCTGTAACTGGACTTGTGGTGTATCAGGATTGAACAGTGCTGTAACTGGACTTGTGTTGTATCAGGGTTGAACAGTGCTGTAACTGGACTTGTGTTGTATCAGGATTGAACAGTGCTGTATCTGGACTTGTGTTGTATCAGGATTGAACAGTGCTGTACCTAGACTTGTGTTGTATCAGGGTTGAACAGTGCTGTAACTGGACTTGTGTTTTATCAGGGTTGAACAGTGCTGTAACTGGACTTGTGTTGTATCAGGGTTGAACAGTGCTGTAATTGGACTTGTGTTGTATCAGGGTTGAACAGTGCTGTAACTGGACTTGTGTTGTATCAGGATTGAACAGTGCTGTATCTGGACTTGTGTTGTATCAGGGTTGAACAGTGCTGTAACTGGACTTGTGTTGTATCAGGGTTGAACAGTGCTGTAACTGGACTTGTGTTGTATCAGGGTTGAACAGTGCTGTATCTGGACTTGTGTTGTATCAGGATTGAACAGTGCTGTAATTGGACTTGTGTTGTATCAGGGTTGAACAGCGCTGTAACTGGACTTGTGTTGTATCAGGATTGAACAGTGCTGGATCTGGACTTGTGTTTTATCAGGGTTGAACAGCGCTGTAACTGAACTTGCGTTGTATCAGGATTGAACAGTGCTGTATCTGGACTTGTGTTTTATCAGGGTTGAACAGCGCTGTAACTGGACTTGTGTTGTATCAGGGTTGAACAGTGCTGTATCTGGACTTGTGTTGTATCAAGATTGAACAGTGCTGTATCTGTACTTGTGTTTTATCAGGGTTGAACAGTGCTGTGTCTGGACTTGTGTTGTATCAGGGATGTACAGTGCTGTAACTGGACTTGTGTTGTATCAGGGTTGAACAGTGCTGTATCTGGACTTGTGTTGTATCAGGATTGAACAGTGCAGTAACTGGACTTGTGTTGTATCAGGATTGAACAGTGCTGTATCTGGACTTGTGTTTTATCAGGGTTGAACAGCGCTGTGCTGTAAATGGACTTGTGTTGTATCAGGGTTGAACAGTGCTGTAACTGGACTTGTGTTGTATCAGGGTTGAACAGTGCTGTAACTGAACTTGTGTTGTATCAGGATTGAACAGTGCTGTATCTGGACTTGTGTTGTATCAGGGTTGAACAGTGCTGTAACTGGACTTGTGTTGTATCAGGGTTGAACAGTGCTGTAACTGGACTTGTGTTGTATCAGGATTGAACAGTGCTGTATCTGGACTTGTGTTGTATCAGGGTTGAACAGTGCTGTAACTGAACTTGTGTTGTATCAGGATTGAACAGTGCTGTAACTGGACTTGTGTTGTATCAGGATTGAACAGTGCTGTATCTGGACTTGTGTTGTATCAGGATTGAACAGTGCTGTAACTGGACTTGTGTTGTATCAGGATTGAACAGTGCTGTATCTGAACTTGTGTTTTATCAGGGTTGAACAGCGCTGTGCTGTAAATGGACTTGTGTTGTATCAGGATTGAACAGTGCTGTATCTGGACTTGTGTTTTATCAGGGTTGAACAGCGCTGTGCTGTAAATGGACTTGTGTTGTATCAGGGTTGAACAGTGCTGTAACTGGACTTGTGTTGTATCAGGGTTGAACAGTGCTGTAACTGGACTTGTGTTGTATCAGGATTGAACAGTGCTGTATCTGGACTTGTGTTGTATCAGGGTTGAACAGTGCTGTAACTGGACTTGTGTTGTATCAGGGTTGAACAGTGCTGTAACTGGACTTGTGTTGTATCAGGATTGAACAGTGCTGTATACTGGACTTGTGTTGTATCAGGGTTGAACAGTGCTGTATCTGGACTTGTGTTGTATCAGGATTGAACAGTGCTGTATCTGGACTTGTGTTGTATCAGGGTTGAACAGCGCTGTAACTGGACTTGTGTTGTATCAGGGTTGAACAGTGCTGTATCTGGACTTGTGTTGTATCAGGATTGAACAGTGCTGTATCTGAACTTGTGTTTTATCAGGGTTGAACAGCGCTGTGCTGTAAATGGACTTGTGTTGTATCAGGGATTGAACAGTGCTGTAACTGGACTTGTGTTGTATCAGGGTTGAACAGTGCTGTATCTGGACTTGTGTTGTATCAGGATTGAACAGTGCAGTAACTGGACTTGTGTTGTATCAGGATTGAACAGTGCTGTATCTGGACTTGTGTTTATCAGGGTTGAACAGCGCTGTGCTGTAAATGGACTTGTGTTGTATCAGGGTTGAACAGTGCTGTAACTGGACTTGTGTTGTATCAGGGTTGAACAGTGCTGTAACTGGACTTGTGTTGTATCAGGATTGAACAGTGCTGTAACTGGACTTGTGTTGTATCAGGATTGAACAGTGCTGTATCTGGACTTGTGTTGTATCAGGGTTGAACAGCTGTGCTGTAACTGGACTTGTGTTGTATCAGGGTTGAACAGTGCTGTAACTGGACTTGTGTTGTATCAGGGTTGAACAGTGCTGTAACTGGACTTGTGTTGTATCAGGATTGAACAGTGCTGTAACTGGACTTGTGTTGTATCAGGGTTGAACAGTGCTGTAACTGGACTTGTGTTGTATCAGGGTTGAACAGTGCTGTATCTGGACTTGTGTTGTATCAGGGTTGAACAGCGCTGTAACTGGACTTGTGTTGTATCAGGATTGAACAGTGCTGTATCTGGACTTGTGTTGTATCAGGATTGAACAGTGCTGTAAATGGACTTGTGTTGTATCAGGATTGAACAGTGCTGTAAATGGACTTGTGTTGTATCAGGGTTGAAACAGTGCTGTAACTCGACTTGTGTTGTATCAGGATTGAACAGTGCTGTAAATGGACTTGTGTTGTATCAGGGTTGAACAGTGCTGTAACTGGACTTGTGTTGTATCAGGATTGAACAGTGCTGTATCTGGACTTGTTTTGTATCAGGGTTGAACAGTGCTGTAACTGGACTTGTGTTGTATCAGGGTTGAACAGTGCTGTATCTGGACTTGTGTTGTATCAGGATTGAACAGTGCTGTATCTGGACTTGTGTTGTATCAGGGTTGAACAGTGCTGTAACTGGACTTGTGTTGTATCAGGGTTGAACAGTGCTGTAACTGGACTTGTGTTGTATCAGGGTTGAACAGTGCTGTATCTGGACTTGTGTTGTATCAGGATTGAACAGTGCTGTATCTGGACTTGTGTTGTATCAGGGTTGAACAGTGCTGTATCTGGACTTGTGTTGTATCAGGATTGAACAGTGCTGTATCTGGACTTGTGTTGTATCAGGGTTGAACAGTGCTGTATCTGGACTTGTGTTGTATCAGGGTTGAACAGTGCTGTAACTGGACTTGTGTTGTATCAGGATTGAACAGTGCTGTATCTGGACTTGTGTTGTATCAGGATTGAACAGTGCTGTATCTGGACTTGTGTTGTATCAGGGTTGAACAGTGCTGTAACTGGACTTGTGTTGTATCAGGGTTGAACAGTGCTGTATCTGGACTTGTGTTGTATCAGGGTTGAACAGTGCTGTAACTGGACTTGTGTTGTATCAGGGTTGAACAGTGCTGTAACTGGACTTGTGTTGTATCAGGGTTGAACAGTGCTGTATCTGGACTTGTGTTGTATCAGGGTTGAACAGTGCTGTAACTGGACTTGTGTTGTATCAGGATTGAACAGTGCTGTATCTGGACTTGTGTTGTATCAGGGTTGAACAGTGCTGTATCTGGACTTGTGTTGTATCAGGATTGAACAGTGCTGTATCTGGACTTGTGTTGTATCAGGATTGAACAGTGCTGTAACTGGACTTGTGTTGTATCAGGATTGAACAGTGCTGTAACTGGACTTGTGTTGTATCAGGGTTGAACAGTGCTGTAACTGGACTTGTGTTGTATCAGGGTTGAACAGTGCTGTAACTGGACTTGTGTTGTATCAGGGTTGAACAGTGCTGTAACTGGACTTGTGTTGTATCAGGATTGAACAGTGCTGTAACTGGACTTGTGTTGTATCAGGGTTGAACAGTGCTGTATCTGGACTTGTGTTGTATCAGGGTTGAACAGTGCTGTAACTGGACTTGTGTTGTATCAGGGTTGAACAGTGCTGTAACTGGACTTGTGTTGTATCAGGATTGAACAGTGCTGTAACTGGACTTGTGTTGTATCAGGATTGAACAGTGCTGTAACTGGACTTGTGTTGTATCAGGGTTGAACAGTGCTGTAACTGGACTTGTGTTGTATCAGGGTTGAACAGTGCTGTAACTGGACTTGTGTTGTATCAGGGTTGAACAGTGCTGTATCTGGACTTGTGTTTTATCAGGGTTGAACAGCGCTGTGCTGTAAATGGACTTGTGTTGTATCAGGGTTGAACAGTGCTGTAACTGGACTTGTGTTTTATCAGGGTTGAACAGTGCTGTAACTGGACTTGTGTTGTATCAGGATTGAACAGTGCTGTATCTGGACTTGTGTTGTATCAGGGTTGAACAGCGCTGTAACTGGACTTGTGTTGTATCAGGGTTGAACAGTGCTGTATCTGGACTTGTGTTGTATCAGGGTTGAACAGTGCTGTATCTGGACTTGTGTTGTATCAGGGTTGAACAGTGCTGTAACTGGACTTGTGTTGTATCAGGATTGAACAGTGCTGTAATTGGACTTGTGTTGTATCAGGATTAAACAGTGCTGTATCTGGACTTGTGTTGTATCAGGGTTGAACAGCGCTGTAACTGGACTTGTGTTGTATCAGGGTTGAACAGTGCTGTATCTGGACTTGTGTTTTATCAGGGTTGAACAGCGCTGTGCCTGTAAATGGACTTGTGTTGTATCAGGGTTCTCCTCGAACAGCTGCTGTGTTGTAAATGGACTTGTGTCTTATCAGGGTTGAACAGTGCTGTATCTGGACTTGTGTTGTATCAGGATTGAACAGTGCTGTATCTGGACTTGTGTTGTATCAGGATTGAACAGTGCTGTATCTGGACTTGTGTTGTATCAGGGTTGAACAGTGCTGTATCTGGACTTGTGTTGTATCAGGGTTGAACAGTGCTGTATCTGGACTTGTGTTGTATCAGGGTTGAACAGTGCTGTATCTGGACTTGTGTTGTATCAGGGTTGAACAGTGCTGTATCTGGACTTGTGTTGTATCAGGGTTGAACAGTGCTGTATCTGGACTTGTGTTGTATCAGGGTTGAACAGTGCTGTAACTGGACTTGTGTTGTATCAGGGTTGAACAGTGCTGTATCTGGACTTGTGTTGTATCAGGGTTGAACAGTGCTGTAACTGGACTTGTGTTGTATCAGGATTGAACAGTGCTGTATCTGGACTTGTGTTGTATCAGGATTGAACAGTGCTGTATCTGGACTTGTGTTGTATCAGGGTTGAACAGTGCTGTAACTGGACTTGTGTTGTATCAGGGTTGAACAGTGCTGTAACTGGACTTGTGTTGTATCAGGATTGAACAGTGCTGTATCTGGACTTGTGTTGTATCAGGATTGAACAGTGCTGTAACTGGACTTGTGTTGTATCAGGGTTGAACAGTGCTGTATCTGGACTTGTGTTGTATCAGGGTTGAACAGTGCTGTAACTGGACTTGTGTTGTATCAGGGTTGAACAGTGCTGTAACTGGACTTGTGTTGTATCAGGATTGAACAGTGCTGTAACTGGACTTGTGTTGTATCAGGATTGAACAGTGCTGTAACTGGACTTGTGTTGTATCAGGGTTGAACAGTGCTGTAACTGGACTTGTGTTGTATCAGGGTTGAACAGTGCTGTATCTGGACTTGTGTTGTATCAGGATTGAACAGTGCTGTAACTGGACTTGTGTTGTATCAGGATTGAACAGTGCTGTAACTGGACTTGTGTTGTATCAGGGTTGAACAGTGCTGTAACTGGACTTGTGTTGTATCAGGGTTGAACAGTGCTGTAACTGGACTTGTGTTGTATCAGGGTTGAACAGTGCTGTAACTGGACTTGTGTTGTATCAGGGTTGAACAGTGCTGTATCTGGACTTGTGTTGTATCAGGATTGAACAGTGCTGTAACTGGACTTGTGTTGTATCAGGGTTGAACAGTGCTGTAACTGGACTTGTGTTGTATCAGGGTTGAACAGTGCTGTATCTGGACTTGTGTTGTATCAGGGTTGAACAGTGCTGTAACTGGACTTGTGTTGTATCAGGGTTGAACAGCGCTGTAACTGGACTTGTGTTGTATCAGGGTTGAACAGCGCTGTAACTGGACTTGTGTTGTATCAGGATTGAACAGTGCTGTAACTGGACTTGTGTTGTATCAGGGTTGAACAGTGCTGTATCTGGACTTGTGTTGTATCAGGATTGAACAGTGCTGTAACTGGACTTGTGTTGTATCAGGGTTGAACAGTGCTGTATCTGGACTTGTGTTGTATCAGGATTGAACAGCGCTGTATCTGGACTTGTGTTGTATCAGGATTGAACAGTGCTGTAACTGGACTTGTGTTGTATCAGGATTGAACAGTGCTGTAACTGGACTTGTGTTGTATCAGGGTTGAACAGTGCTGTATCTGGACTTGTGTTGTATCAGGATTGAACAGTGCTGTATCTGGACTTGTGTTGTATCAGGATTGAACAGCGCTGTATCTGGACTTGTGTTGTATCAGGATTGAACAGTGCTGTAACTGGACTTGTGTTGTATCAGGATTGAACAGTGCTGTATCTGGACTTGTGTTGTATCAGGATTGAACAGTGCTGTATCTGGACTTGTGTTGTATCAGGGTTGAACAGTGCTGTATCTGGACTTGTGTTGTATCAGGGTTGAACAGTGCTGTAACTGGACTTGTGTTGTATCAGGATTGAACAGTGCTGTAACTGGACTTGTGTTGTATCAGGGTTGAACAGTGCTGTAACTGGACTTGTGTTGTATCAGGGTTGAACAGTGCTGTATCTGGACTTGTGTTGTATCAGGGTTGAACAGTGCTGTAACTGGACTTGTGTTGTATCAGGGTTGAACAGTGCTGTAACTGGACTTGTGTTGTATCAGGATTGAACAGTGCTGTATCTGGACTTGTGTTGTATCAGGGTTGAACAGTGCTGTAACTGGACTTGTGTTGTATCAGGGTTGAACAGTGCTGTAACTGGACTTGTGTTTTGTCCCAGGCGAAAGCTTTCCTGCAGACGGCTGCTGCGTTGTCTCTCACATGTACGAGCCACACTTTAACTTCGCCACACTCTCGGAAAAGGTACTAGCTCTGCAACTTTGATGAGTGTTACAGCGTGTTAATCTGATGTGTGTTCTGTGTGTGTGTGATACTCTGTGTGTGTTGACTCTGATGTTTGTTACTCTGGTGGTGTGTGTGACTGTGTGTTATTCTATGTTTTGTTACTCTGATTTGTGAAACTCTGAGTGTTACTCGGATGTGTGTTACTCTCTCATTGGTTTTAAGTCAATATGCCTTCTTTATTTTTTATTACCTTTAACTATAAGTATTACTAATTGAAACAACAAAAATGAAGCCATATTTAAACCCTAATTTGCAGTAGGTGAGGGGTATATTTCCAGCTAAATGCATGCGTGTTCACCGCTGTCTGTTTGTGCTGAAGGTTGGAGATGTTCAGAGCAGTTTCACGGCCGCTCAGAGATCTGAGGACGCATTCCCTGAACACGTGGACACTCAGCAGATCCTGAAGAACCTCCGACTGCACTTCTCCACGCTATAGCCCCCAGCGGATCCACCACTGGCACAGACCTGCAGATACATTCATGTCTATCACTTGTGGAGCTTGAGGAGAGATCCCCTGACACACTGAATGTAAAGCACTTTGGGTGAACAGTAGTGCATATGAGGAAAAAAACACTTCATAAATGGGTCATTCATTCATTTAAAAAAATTAAAATGATCATAAAATTGGCATTGTTTTGTTAGTCCTGCTTTGAGGCTGCTTCACCTTGCTCCATCACTATATGTAGGCTATATTACATTTACATTACATTTAATAATTTAGCAGAAATTTTTATTGAAAGTGACTTATTTAAGTCATTAGACAGTCAAAGCAACATTATTCAGACACCTTCAACATTTCTCACATTATCAGTTTATTCGCTATAGTTTAGAAAATGGTAATGAAATATGAGCAGAACCAGAGCCCTTCTAACGGAGAGCCTTGGCACTTCCTATTAGCCCCGTTGTGTATCATGGTTGCAGTTCCATTAAAATTCCACTGGAGGTGATCGCAGGCGAGCGCCGAATGAATGGGAGTCTATGGGGCTAAACGGCTAAATGTGTCTCTTTCACCTGCTTGTCGTTAAATTAACATAGATTTTATTGTGGATTCCACAAGTTAAATATAGATTATAGGCCAAAAGTCGAATGAACGAGTACTTTTGTCCTTTTGATTTCTTATAGGTTAGGCCGTTGATGGCCTGAACACGCTAGCATTCTGCTATTGTGTGACGTCATTTCATTTTTTAACGGATTTTTATGCAATTTTCAGCTGAGTGTATTATCTTAGCCCTCCCTTTTGAATGCAACTTTCAAATTACTTGACAAAAAATGAAAGTGGATTTCTGGGGTGAAACCCCATTGACTCCCATTCATTCTGCACTTTACTCCTTGAGCGCTCCCGCATGGACAGAGACTTGTTACTGCAGCCAGTCCAGAACCCGGAAGTAACCAGCCAGTGCCAATTCTCTTCAATTAGTCATTCTCTGGCAGAACTCAGAGTTATCAGATCAGTTGGGTCTGTGTACTTTTTGATCATTTCATTTCCTGTTTGGAATGGAATAACGAGAAATGAAAACCAGCTTGTTTATTCAGGTGTTTTCGTTTAAAGGAGCCGTATGTGAGATTTTGGTCAAAACTGGTACTGCAATCACTTTCGAATCACTGTAGAGCGGTTTATCCCCTTCCCACCTGACTTGAGGTTGCCTGATTGGTGGCAGGATCCAACATTTTTTATTTGACACGTTTGTATCTGCAGCGGTGGCAACTAGAGCAGAGCTGGCCACCCGGATGCTGCAACACTACTGACTCCATGATTGGTAGATCGGTGGAGGGTGGAGCATCAGACCAAAACACAACATGACAACATCAACATCAGTTGAACTTTTTAATTGACAAGATCCTGGCTGGACTACTGTTGTCAGTGATATAAGTATTTGAAATGAACATGATTTCTTAATGTGTAGTGTCATATCAGGGCCATTTCATGATTATTTAAAATACATTTCTTACATACAGTTCCTTTAAAAAACAAAAAATTAGATTTTGGGTTCCATTTTTCATTTTCCGTTTCTGGTTTAAAAATCGGTTTATGGGTTTGATATTTCATTTGCACACGTGGGTGGCGCTGAAACGGCCCTTCCGTCCTGATTGGTCTAAACCGCTCCGCCTTCAGTACAAGCTTTTCTTTCTGTCAGGCAGAATAAGAATCACAAGTGCGGCACTGACAAATGCTCTTTAATAAAGTAATGTCTGAAACCACCACTCCACTCACTGTTGGTCACGTAACTTGTGCTGCTGCGACCCCATTAATGTGAGACACAGGCACAGGATGACAGATTCTTTTACCATGATGTATTTCCCTTCTGATAAATACAGTGCAAATAGTTCTGTCTCTTTTGATAAAAGGAAGTGGAAATAACAATCAATAATAGGCTGAACTGTACCATGATAATTTCCGTAACATTTACCACTCTCGTCTTTTGTATAAATAATTTAGAAAATTTAATAGAAATAAAGTTTAGATTTATGAATGTAAGCATGTGTCGCCTATTCAGTTCACATGAAAAGATAGAGAGAGAAAAGAGAATCAGTAAACGTTCATTAATACTGACAGAATTAGTAGGCTGTTTGTATTATATCTGTGTTTTATTTGTTGAACATCAATTAAAAGCTTTTTGTATGTCCTAATTCGGAGAACAGACAGTCTCTATATGATGATATCTCGGTGAAAGAGGCTCTATGTGATGGGATTTATCTGACCTCAGTGATGTGAGACAGCTGGCAGACGGCCGGCTTACACCGCATCCTAACTACACGCGACGCGATCAAATTCCAGCGACAGCAAGTGTGTCTGTCCACACTAGACGTGACGCGACTGTGAGATGCCACACATTCAGATGCTATGGTGTGAGCAGAGTCTCTCTGTGAAAGTGCACTGTTGGCCCGCACTCGCATTGGAAATGGGTAAGGACATAATCAAATCAAGAAATGACATTATTAAAAATCAAAACATTAACAAAATAAACTCATTGACTAATTTTGTTATGAAGTACAGTTGTATGTTTGCATAGAATTCATTTTGAACGCTATATTATATGCTTTCAAAATCTGAGGTAAATTATCCGTTATCGCTTGTGGCACAGTGACCTATTTTTAACTAAAAATAAATAATGTGTACTCATAACCAGTGTAATTTCTTCATTCTGTCAGCCGCGACGTCGCAGAAAATAGGAACCGTTTCTAAAATAGAAACTTCGCGCGTCGGCATCGCGTCTGGTTAGGACAAAAACTCTGATTAACATGGAAAAGATACCTTTTATCGCATGTCGCGGCGTCGTGTGTAGTTAGGACACGGTGTTAGGGTCTGTCTGCTTCCTGACCTGAGTCCCAGATTGTCATGTTTGTCCAATAAATGTGTGTCCAGTGGGAAGTGTGTCCAGTGGGAGTGTGTCCAGTGGGAGTGTGTCCAGTGGGAGTGTGTCCAGTGGGAGTGTGTCCAGTGGGAGTGTGTCCAGTGAGAGTGTGTCCAGTGAGAGTGTGTCCAGTGAGAGTGTGTCCAGTGGGAGTGTGTCCAGCGGGAGTGTGTCCAGCGGGAGTGTGTCCAGCGTGGAGTGTGTCCAGCGGGAGTGTGTCCAGCGGGAGTGTGTCCAGGGAGAGTGTGTCCAGTGGGAGTGTGTCCAGTGGGAGTGTGTCCAGTGAGAGTGTGTCCAGTGAGAGTGTGTCCAGTGAGAGTGTGTCCAGTGGGAGTGTGTCCAGTGGGAGTGTGTCCAGTGGGAGTGTGTCCAGTGGGAGTGTGTCCAGTGGGAGTGTGTCCAGCGGGAGTGTGTCCAGCGGGAGTGTGTCCAGCGGGAGTGTGTCCAGTGGGAGTGTGTCCAGTGGGAGTGTGTCCAGTGGGAGTGTGTCCAGTGGGAGTGTGTCCAGTGGGAGTGTGTCCAGTGGGAGTGTGTCCAGTGGGAGTGTGTCCAGTGGGAGTGTGTCCAGCGGGAGTGTGTCCAGTGAGAGTGTGTCCAGTGAGAGTGTGTCCAGTGGGAGTGTGTCCAGTGGGAGTGTGTCCAGTGGGAGTGTGTCCAGTGGGAGTGTGTCCAGTGGGAGTGTGTCCAGTGGGAGTGTGTCCAGTGGGAGTGTGTCCAGCGGGAGTGTGTCCAGCGGGAGTGTGTCCAGCGGGAGTGTGTCCAGTGGGAGTGTGTCCAGTGGGAGTGTGTCCAGTGGGAGTGTGTCCAGTGGGAGTGTGTCCAGTGGGAGTGTGTCCAGTGGGAGTGTGTCCAGTGGGAGTGTGTCCAGTGGGAGTGTGTCCAGTGAGAGTGTGTCCAGCGAGAGTGTGTCCAGCGAGAGTCAAGTCAAGTCAAGTCACATTTATTTATATAGCGCTTTTCACAATACAGATTGTATCAAAGCAGCTTCACAGTGATAACATGACAGAAGTACAACACAGATAAGTAATATTGTTAAATGGTAAAAACCCGATGAAGCAAGCCAAAAGCAAGGCAAAGCAAGGCGACAGTGGCAAGGAACCAAAACTCCATCAGATTGGATGGAGAAAAAACCTTGGGAGAACCCAGGCTCAGTCGGGGCCAGTTCTCCTCTGGCTTACATTCATATTGTTTATATATAAATATTAAATATAAATATTGTTCATATATAATATGGAGCCATAATATATCGCCAGCGTTGAGTCGTCTCTTCACAGGCGTCTGGGGCATCTGAGATCCCCGTGAGAGGCTGGATACAAACTGGACCTGACAAACGCCATTTTCTCGGGACAACTCGTCCCGAGATAACAGCAGAAAGGCAGATGGGAGATAATTAGCATAGCTGATGTTCAGAATGATTTCCATTATACAGGAGTCAGTGTTAGAAAATCACTATCTCACAAACTCTCTGCAACCCAACCATACGCGCCTAACGTGTCGAACCGTTTGTCTGAAAAGGCTGTCGAGCCCCGCTGGTGCGTTAAGCAGTTTCAGTGCAAACGGTTCTGTATGGCATAACAGAGGACTAAAAGGTAAGCGTTATGTGAATGCTTGACTGAAGAGATGCGTTTTTAGTCTAGTTTTAAACTGTGTCAGCGAGTCAGAGCCTCTGAACCGTATCGGGAAGGCTATTCCAGAGTTTTGGAGCTAAATGCGAGAACGCCCTCCCTCCTTTAGTGGACTTAGATATCCTAGGAATGACCAGAAGCCTTGAATTTAGTGATCTTAAAGAACGCGGTGGATTGTAGGGCGAAAGAAGGTCCGTTAAGTACATTGGAGCTGAAACCGTTTAGGGCTTTATAGGTTAGTAGTAGTATTTTGTAGTTGATGCGGAACTTAATAGGTAACCAGTGTAGAGATGATAAAATCGGTGTTATATGATCGTATTTTCTTGACCTAGTAAGAACTCTAGCGGCTGCATTTTGGACTGAACTGTAGCTTGTTTATTGAGGATGCAGGACAACCAGCTAATAAAGCATTACAGTAATCTAGTCTCTGAGGTCATAAATGCATGAACTGAACTTTTCTGCATCAGAAACAGATAGCATGTTACGTAGCTTAGCAATGTTTCTAAGGTGGAAAAAGGCTGTTCTTGTAACATATGAAATATGATTTTCGAAAGACAAGTTGCGGTCTAGTATAACACCCAGGTCTTTTACTGTAGAGGATAAAGTAACAGGACATCCATCTATATTAAAGTTGTATTGTAAGAGGTTTTGTGAGTAGTTTTTGTGACCAAGAAGAACTCTCTGTTCTTATCTGAATTTAATAGCAGGAAATTACGCTGCCATCCAGCATTTTATATCTTTGAGACACTCTGTCAATTTAGATGAGTTAGTGTTTTCGTCTGGTCGTGATGAAATATATAATTGAGTATCATCAGCATAACAGTGGAGTTAATTCCATGTTTTCTTAGTAATGTTACCAAGTGGCAGCATATATATTGAGAATAGCAGAGGGCCTAAAACACGATCCTTGCGGTACTCCATAGTCTACTGGCGTTATCTTTCGATTTTCCCCATTTAAACAAACAAAATGAAGAATGGTCCGATAAATACGATCTAAACCAGCTTAATGCCTGTCCCTGAACACCAGTGTAGTTTTGTAAGTTCGATCCAAGAGTATTTTATGATCTCATAGTGTCGAACGCAGCGCTAAGATCAAGTAGGACTAGTATTGAGATACAGCCTTGGTCAGAAGCTAAAGTAAATCATTTGTAATTTTAACTAGCGCAGTTTCTGTACTATGATGCGGTCTGAATCCTGACTGGAATTTTTCATAGATATCATTTTCTTGCAAAAAGAGCACAATTGAGCGGACACAACTTTTTTAGTATTTTTGACATAAATGGAAGATTTGAAATAGGTCTGTAATTTGCTAAGTTATTTGGATCTAATTGCGGTTTCTTAATGAGAGGTTTTATTACTGCCAGCTTGAATATTTTTGGAACATGACCTAAAGATAAAGACGAGTTAATAATATTGAGGAGAGGCTCTTCCACTACAGGTAACACTTCTTTTAGTAGTTTAGTGGTATTGGATCTAATAAACATGTTGTTGGTTTAGATGCAATGATAAGTTTATTTAGCTCTTCCTGTCCTATCGTTGTAAAGCGGTGAGTTGTTCTAGAGGGGCCATAATTGAGGCTGAATCATAAGACACCAAAGAGGATTGTACATTTATAATTGCGTTTTGGATGCTTTCTATTTTCTCATTGAAGAATTCATAAAATCATTACTACTGAAACTGTAACGGTATATTTTGCTCTGGCTGATGTCTGTTTATTTGTTAGTCTAGCCACTGGTGTTAAATAAAAACCTTGGCATTATTTTGGTTATTTTCTATTAGTTTGCGGAGATGCTCAGCCCTGGCAGTTTTTAGAGCCTTTTTATAATGTGACATACTGTCTTTCCGACGCTATTCTAAAGTACCTCTAAATTAGTTTGTTTCCATTTACGCTCTAAAGATACGAGTTTCTCTCTGATAGCATGCGTATCACTGTTGTACCAGGGTGCTTTAGTTTTCTCTCTAACCTTTTTTAATCTAATTGGTGTAACAATATCTAATGTACTAGTGAAAATGGTGCTCAAACTGCTAGTCATTTCATCTAATTGATCAGTTTGTTTGGGTTCACTTAGCAGCTTAGATAGATCAGGTAAGCTATTTGAGAATCTATCTATAGTGGTTGGAAGGATTGTTCTGCCTTTTCATAACGCTGGCGCAACATGACATATTTCTGCAGTACGCATTATGCAAGTCACCATGTAATTATCAGTGACATCATCGCTTTGCGGTATAATATTTATATCAGTTGGACTGGTTCCATACTGACAGTAATTAAATCTAGTGTATGATTTAGACGATGAGTGGGACCACTGATGTTTTGTTTGACCCTAAAGGAGTTTAATAAGTCTGTAAACGCAGCCCTAAAGCATCATTTGTATTATCTACGTGTATGTTAAAATCTCCAACAATTATTGCTTTATCGACATTCACCAATAGATCCGAGAGAAAGTCTGCAAACTCCTTTAGGAATTCAGCATATGGCCCTGGAGGTCTATATACAGTAGCCAAGGCTAGAGATAGTATGGATTTCTTCTACATCTAACAGCTGTACATTTAGCACAAGTACTTCAAAAGAATTAAACTTGTGACCTGTTTCTGAGTAACATTAAAAATATCTTCATAGATTGTCTCAACACCGCCGCCTGTACATCGATTAGACGAAGGCTCATGCTTATAACAGTATCCTGGTGGACTAGACTCATTTAGACCAAAATACTCATTTGGTTTAAGCCAGGTTTCAGTAAGGCACAGAACATTAAAATTATTATCTGTGACCATTTCATTTACAATAACTGCTTTAGGTGTGAGTGATCTAATGTTTAAGAAGACCTAAGCTTTAAAAATTGTTTTTGTTCACTGATATTTAGATTTTCTGGTTTAATTATCGATAATATTTTTGCTAAATCCTGCATGATATTTATTGTTTGGCTTCACTAAACGAGGAATGGACACAGTTTCTATGTAACGTGTCTCACACTGATGCATATTAGTTAAGTTTGGACAACAGAGGCTGTGATTTGGACTTTGACTGACCAGTCATCTGGTGCGTAACGTTTTTCGGAGAATGTTGTCGACAGAACACCCGCTTCGATTCCTGCTGGGTGATCTGCCCGCGGTACAGCCTGGGTCGCTCCCAAAACAGATGCCAATTATTTACAAAGAGCAGTTTCTGTTCATTACACATTAACATTAGCCATTCATTAAATGCAAAAAGTCTACTGTAACCTTTCCTGTCCTTGTGCCTGTACGTGGGAAGCGGTCCGGACACGATGATCGTTGCTTTAGGCGCTGTGGTGCGCACGCCTCGATCAGGCTCATGTAGTCCTTCTTCAGAACCCTCGGGCTCTGCCGCAGCCTGATGTCGTTCGCTCCCGCTTCCAGCACAACAGCTCCGATGCGCGTGTCACCGCCCACGAATCTCCCGGGAACCTGAGTGGCGACGATCAAGAACACGGGCACCGGGGAAACAGTGTGTGCGTACATCTACCTTTCATCCGAGTAGCACGCATACACTGGAGGTAGCCTGCGATGTCCCCGATGATCATCCGGCTGCTCATCGCGTCGGCTCGCGAAGAGGGAGAAGCGATTCCGAGCTGAGACTCGAAGACCGGGAGGGGCGGAGAGGCAGCTCTGGGTCTGGGCTCGTGTCCTCCGCTGCGCGTGACCCTTGCTCCACGGGGCCGGGAGTCGGAGTGAAAGAAGGCCGGGCTGATCGCGTCCGTCCTGGGCAGAGAAACACGCGGAGTGGATGAGGAAGTACGAACAGAGTTAACGTTACTAACCACTGAGTTGTGAGGGTCGGCGCGTGAAGCTTCAGCCTTAACGCTCGGTCCAACAGCTCGGCTTGCTTCCATCAGAAGACTGCCCATCTGCTTCTCGACGCGTTTCAGCTCTGCTCCACCATGAAGAGCTCCAATGTGCTCCACGCCTGCACACAGAGGTAACGTTAGACCTCATCGATGTGTTCGCCATTATAAAAGATGAACAGGTAAGTCAATATCCGACTAATTTAGGACTGAATGCCAGATGCAACCCGTATGCTCAGCGTCTCTATAGGCGGAGAGTGTGTCCAGTGGGAGTGTGTCCAGTGGGAGTGTGTCCGAGTGGGAGTGTGTCCAGTGGGAGTGTGTCCAGTGAGAGTGTCTCCAGCGAGAGTGTGTCCAGCGGGAGTGTGTCCAGCGAGAGTGTGTCCAGCGGGAGTGTGCTCCAGCGGGAGTGTCTCCAGCGGAAGTGTGTCCAGCGGGAGTGTGTCCAGCGGGAGTGTGTCCAGCGGGGAGTGTGTCCAGCGGGAGTGTGTCCAGCGGGGTGACCGATGTGAGGATTTTAAAATCAACACGTATCATCACAGCGCTAAGGCTCATTGTTGGCCCTCTGCTTCAAATTCATTTCACTCTCTCACCCTTTTGGGATTCCCGCTTGTACCCATTCGTCATTTAACAGCTTGCACATAATTGTATTAACATTATGTAAAACAAAAGGGGCCCTATTTTAACAATCTGAAATGCAAGTGTCAAGCCTAAAGCGCAAGTATCTTTGTGGCCGGGTCTTGGGCGCTTGTTGCCATTATACCGCGCGAATAAATGACTCTTGCCCCGACGCAAGTTTAAAGGGGTTGGTCTGAAATAGCCTCATTATTCATAGGTGTGGTTTGGGTGTAACGTGAAATAAACCAATCAGAGCATCATCCAGCATACCCCTTTAATAGCAGGTGCGCATGTTGCGTGGCAGATTGTTATTATTATGGCGAGTTTACCAGGTGTGCACAAGGAGGGTTCACAGCCGAGGAGACCGACGTTCTCGTCAGGGCAGTGAAAGATAGAGAAGTGACGTTTTATGGGAATGGGATTTTTTTTCTGGTTCTTAACGGACAAGCTAATTTGTCAGATGTCCTTATATACATATGTGTCTTGCCACTATTGGGCAAACAGGTCAGATCCGTCATTACTACAATTAGCCTGAACAATTTGAGTAAATGTGTAATAGACTTAGGCCTAAATTTTTTTTACATCTTCGTGGACACCACAATGATTTCCCTCATCATGAGTTCTCCACCTGAGAGGAGTGCTGTAGATCCAAGTTCAAAGTCTAGAGGTGAGTGAGTTTATTTCATCTACGTGAGCTGGTGATAAGACGATAGGCCCGAATGTTTTGATGGACGAAGCTGAGTTTAAGGATAAAGAAGTTGTTCATGATGATGGAGTTGCGAGTGTCAGCGGGAGACAGAACGTGCTCTATGGAGAGTGGAAACAGTGATGAAGATGGAGAAGAGTGTGACAACTGTTCGGAGTTTTCGGAGATAGATTGTAGTCAGTCTATGGAGGATTTGTATTCAGTTCGAAGAGATAAACAAGTTTCTGGATTTGACTAAAGGGAAGAAGGTTGATGTTGCAACATTTTTCCTGACTTTAATAAGTTTATAAAATCAGTGGCGACAGCTCACAGGACGGTGGGCTATGAGGTCATTTCAAAACAGAAACGATATCGGCTGAGAAAATTTCTGACAAATGTGCGTAAAACACAAAGAGATATCGTAAAACGGAAAAAATAGAACACATGGGTGTGGGAATTATCTTTTTCTTGGGTTATTTTTCTGTCATTTGTTTTGTTTTTCCCTCTCCCCTGCTATGCAGATTCTTAGATTAGGATCATTAAATGTGAACGGGTTGAGGGATGGAGGAAAAAGAGGTTTACTCTTCAAGTTTCTTAGGCTTAAAGATTCAGAAGTTACCTTTTTACAAGAAACACATAGTGATATTAAAAATGTTGTTGAGTTAAATTTATGGTGGGAAGGAAAGCTATGTTTAAGCCATGGCACGAACAGGAGTGCGGGAGTAGCTATTTTATTCTCAACTCATCTTAATGTCAGTATTTTATCAGAAATAGAAATAGAGAGAGGACGTATTTTGATGGTGAAGGCTAAAATTGAAAATCAGATATTCGTTTTTATAAATATCTATGCTCCAAATAAAGGGTCAGACAGAATCATCATGTTTAGAAAATTAGGAGAGTTCTTAAAAAAATTATACTGTAGATGGTATGCTAATCATAGGGGGATTGGAATTGTTCCCTTAATTTCCTTTTAGACAGGAATAATGATGAACCACATCTTGTGTTTATTATAGCTCAGAATGGTTTGGTAGATATATGGAGAGACATGAATAAAGAGAGGAAACAGTTCACATGGACAAAGATTTCGCAGGGAAGGATGAGTGTAGCGAGATTAGACAGGTTTTATGTCAAATGTGCTGAAAATAATAGAGTCGAGGGGTGCAATATTTTTCCATGTTGTCTATCAGATCACAATTTTATTACAGTCAACATTGTTTTGACACAAGCTAGATTTATAAGTCCGTATTGGAAATGTAAATTGTCTGAAAGAAAAGGGCTTTTTTTTAGAAATTTGA
This sequence comes from Hybognathus amarus, assembly GCA_030378365.1. NCBI lineage: Eukaryota > Metazoa > Chordata > Actinopteri > Cypriniformes > Leuciscidae > Hybognathus > Hybognathus amarus. The sequence continues at coordinate 27,894 of JAQIUQ010001588.1, read as the reverse complement.
GATGTTTTGGAATGAGTGGGTGTCTAAGAAAAAAGATTTTGATCATTTGATACAATGGTGGGACATAGGGAAGACACAAATAAAAGCATTTTGTCAACAGTATACCTGGTGTTCAACAAGAAAACATAAAACAGAAAATTTCTGAAATAGAGAAAGATATTCTAAATATCACATCTGGTATGAATCAGAACTTTATTTCAGCTTTGGCTGGTATGTTGGGTGAAAGAAACGAGTATCTAGAAGAATTGTTGCAAGTACGGGCAAAAGGCGCCCTGATAAGATCTCGTTTTATGTCTGTACATGAGATAGATGCTCCTACTGCTTATTTTTTTTCAGTTGGAAAAAGTGTCAAAGCAAAAACATGAAATGTATTGTTTGACAAAAACTGATGGACAAAAGACTTTCGATGCAAGAGAAATGAGAAAGATTGCGGTGGATTTTCACTCAAACTTGTACAGAAAAGAAGATAACAAAACTGAATGTGTGCACAGATATTGCAGCAGTTGCCGTCTATCACAGAAACACAAAGTGAGAATCTGGACAGTACAGTATCGTTTGAAGAGTTAACCGAGGCCGTGAAGCAGATGAACTCTGGTAGAGCACCTGGATGTGATGGACTATCAGTGGACTTTTTAAAGCAATGTGGATCCACACTCATTGGCCACTCTATTAGGTACACCTGTCCAACTGCTCGTTAACACTTAATTTCTAAGCAGCCAATCACATGGCGGCAACTCAGTGCATTTAGGCATGTAGACATGGTCAAGACAATCTCCTGCAGTTCAAACCGAGCATCAGTATGGGGAAGAAAGGTGATTTGAGTGACTTTGAACGTGGCATGATTGTTGGTGCCAGAAGGGCTGGTCTGAGTATTTCAGAAACTGCTAATCTACTGGGATTTTCACGCACAACCATCTCTAGGGTTTACAGAGAATGGTCCGAAAAAGAAAAAACATCCAGTGAGCGGCAGTTCTGTGGGCGGAAATGCCTTGTTGATGCCAGAGGTCAGAGGAGAATGGCCAGACTGGTTCGAGCTGATAGAAGGGCAACAGTGACTCAAATAACCACCCGTTACAACCAAGGTGGGCAGAAGAGCATCTCTGAACGCACAGTACGTCGAACTTTGAGGCAGATGGGCTACAGCAGCAGAAGACCACACCGGGTGCCACTCCTTTCAGCTAAGAACAGGAAACTGAGGCTACAATTTGCACAAGCTCATCGAAATTGGACAATAGAAGATTGGAAAAACGTTGCCTGGTCTGATGAGTCTCGATTTCTGCTGCGACATTCGGATGGTAGGGTCAGAATTTGGCGTCTACAACATGAAAGCATGGATCCATCCTGCCTTGTATCAACGGTTCAGGCTGGTGGTGGTGGTGTCATGGTGTGGGGAATATTTTCTTGGCACTCTTTGGGCCCCTTGGTACCAATTGAGCATCGTTGCAACGCCACAGCCTACCTGAGTATTGTTGCTGACCATGTCCATCCCTTTATGACCACAATGTACCCAACTTCTGATGGCTACTTTCAGCAGGATAATGCGCCATGTCATAAAGCTGGAATCATCTCAGACTGGTTTCTTGAACATGACAATGAGTTCGCTGTACTCAAATGGCCTCCACAGTCACCAGATCTCAATCCAATAGAGCATCTTTGGGATGTGGTGGAACGGGAGATTCGCATCATGGATGTGCAGCCGACAAATCTGCGGCAACTGTGTGATGCCATCATGTCAATATGGACCAAACTCCCTGAGGAATGCTTCCAGCACCTTGTTGAATCTATGCCACGAAGAATTGAGGCAGTTCTGAAGGCAAAAGGGGGTCCAACCCGTTACTGAGCATGGGGTACCTAATAAAGTGGCCGGTGAGTGATATCGGAAGAGACTTTCATGAGGTGATCCATGAGTGTTTTAAAGAAAAACGTCTTCCCATAAGTTGCCAACGGGCAGTATTGACTTTATTACCCAAGAAAGGCGATTTGAGTGATCTTAAAAACTGAAGGCCTGTGTCAATTTTAACAACTGACTATAAGCTAACAGCTAAAGTGTCGGCAAATAGGCTGAAAACGGTATTAGGAGATGTAATACATAGAGATCAATCTTATTGCATTCCAGAAAGATCCATTTATGATAACATTTTTATGATCAGAGATATATTAGACTATTCAAAATTGGATGAAGTGAATGTTAGTTTTCTGTTCCTGGATCAGGAAAAAGCATTCCGATAGAGTGGATCATGGGTTTTTGTATGATACAATGAGAGCTTTTGGGTTCGGAGACGCTTTTATTTCTTGGATCAAGATCCTATATATGAATGCCTTGTGCATGTTAAAAATAGGTGGTGGGTTAAGTAAACCAATAAGAATGCTTAAAGGTATAAGGCAAGGATGCCCTTTATCGGCCAGTTATATGCCTTAGCAGTAGAACCACTCCTATGTTTACTAAGAAAAGAACTGTCTGGGTTAAATATTGATGGAAAAATGCAATGGTTTTAAATTAACAGCAAATGCAGATGATATTACATTTTTTGTGAACGATCAGAAGAGATGTTGATGTTGTTATTTACAGTATTCTCCATTTATGAGAAAGCATCATCTGCGAGAATGAACTGTAGTGAGTAAAACTGAAGCATTTTGGTGCAATGATAAAGAAAAACACTGTAATGTCATTACAAAACCCAGTATCCCTGGAAATGTAAAATGGGAAAAGGAGGGTTTTAAGTTTTTAGGAATTTTTTTAGGTTCAGAGTTGTATAAAGAAAAATTGGGAAGGAGTTAAAGACAAAATCTGTAATAGGTTATCAAAAAGGAATTGGATATTACCTCAACTCTCATATAGAGGAAGGGTGTTGGTGGCGATAATCTTGCAGCCTCCACTTTATGGCATAAACGGATTGTGCTAAACCCACCAGAGGAACTCATAAGGGAAATCCAAAGAATGCTTGTTAATTTCTTCTGGAACGGACAACACTGGCTGAGAGAATCAGTGCTTTATCTGCCGCTGAGTGAGGGTGGCCAAGGCCTGATGGACCTCAAGTCTAAAGTTGCGGTGTTTAGACTACAGATTGCACAAAGACTCCTTTATAGTCAGCCTCAGAATTGGATAGATATAGCTTGTGCTTTATTAAAAGGGTTCGGCCGAATGAACTTGGATAAACATCTGTTTTAAATGAATTTGAAAGAAGTGGATTTAAATGGGTGGCAAATATTTATGGTTAAAAGAGAGCTGTCTGAGGTAACCTATGAATGGGTGCTTGAAGAACCTTTGATTTTTAATCCTCTTTTTCCAATGTTATGTTACAATTCAAAGGAATATGCGTAAGCTTTGTTAAAGCAGGATATATGTGAAATATGTCATCTTCGATCTTGGGACAAATGGATTACTGCAGAAGAATTAGCTTTGAAGATTGGTATTCATTCTGTTCGGACTGTTGAACATTTTTTTTAACTGAGATACAGGAGTCTGTATTTCCCAGCACAAGGGTGGGTATAAATGTAGGAGTTTGCAGGAGAGTGATGGAAGATTACTTTCTTTTACAACACCTGAAATTGGTCTCTTCGATATGATCTCTAAGAAGTCTTTTTGTGTAAAAGTTTTAAATTTAAGAGCACTGCAAGATCTTCCAGAGACCAAATGGACTGAATTTTGTTGAAACAGGGACTTCTCCAAAGGAAGTTGGAGGACAGTGTATAAGAAGCCAATTGAGACAAGAATTGGAGATTTGCAATGGAGGATTGCTCATTGGATTTTGGCAATAAACTGTTATAAGGTGCATCTGAAATGTTTTGCAAGGAGAAGAGTGCCTGTTTTGTGGCTTACCAGAAACAGTTTTCACATGTTTATTGGCTGTTCCAGGCTAAGGGGAATACTTGGTGTGTTGAAAGAGTTGAGCCACAATTTTGGTTTTATTTTTACAAACAGTCTGTTTATTTTTGGACCCAAATACAGTACCTCGAACAAAAGTACAATTGTATTGATTAATGTCTTATTTGGTGAAGCAAAAATGGCAATTTGGCTGACCAGAAAGAGAAAAATGCATTTTAATAGTGATGCTGATCCTTTGGATATGTTCAAAGCACTGGTCAAAAGTAGACTGGTAATGGAGTATAAGTATTATGATTGGGTGAAGGATACTGAATCTTTCTTTTTTTTATGGGGAGTTGGAAATATTTTGTGTAAACCCAGTGAAGATGGAGGATGCAATGTATTGTTATAAGCTGATTTTTTAATTTATTTTTTAAAGGAGTATGTATTTTTATGAAGTGATGTGCTAAAGGTGTAATTGTATCTTTAGTGATAAACTGAGTTGTAATTAAAAGAGATGTTAAAAGTCAAAAGTCTCTCTCTCTCTCTCTCTCTCTCTCTCTCTCTCTCTCTCTCTCTCTGTGCGCGTGCGGAAGTGAGTGTGGAAGGAGCAGGTGGTTGGAGTGAAAGTGTCCCTCTTGCTGAGTGAGATTTCTTTACTTATTTCTTTATCTATTTTTTTTTCTTTTTTTTCTATTTATATTAGTAGTAGTTTAGGTTTTTCCCCTGACTTCGGTCAGAGAGTGGGGATTATGGGGTCGAAACGGAGGATCTCTCACGGTTAACAATCAAACATGGTTGTAAATGCATGCCTGAGGCCGCGGTGTCAGTGGAGGATTGCCTGATAGCCGGAAGTGCGGCGATCGGTGGCGCAAACATCAAATCAGCCTCCCGTATGAATAAAGCCATTGTTTTCTTTCTCAGTGAAAGTCAAATGGTGGACAAATTGATTGAAACTGGGTTGGTAATTAAGAACAATTTTGTGCCGGTTTTGCCTTTGTCAAGCCCGGCCAAGAAAGTTATTTTATCAAACATACCGCCGTTTGTTAAAAATGAAAAATTAGAACAAATACTTCAGAGGTATGGCAAGCTAGTGAGCACTATTAAAATGATCCCTCTTGGATGTAAAAATCCCTGAGATTAAACATGTTATGTCTTTCCGGCGTCAGGTCTTAATGATTTTAAACTCTCAGAGTGATCCATTGAATCTGTCCGTAAAATTGAGCATTGATGGTAAAGACTACACTGTTTTTATTACTTCGGAATCGATGAAATGCTTTGTGTGTGGGGAGTTGGGACATGTCAGACAAACTTGTCCGAGGCGAGACAGGCCAACTCCGACTGCAGGTGCGGAGAACAGCGAGAGGGCGGCCGGCGCAGATGTTGCTGCGACCGCTGTGGCGTCAGAACCGCAGCCGGACGGAGCGCTCTCTGCGGCCGGTGACCTGCCCGAGGGGGGACCGGTGCTGGAAGCCTCTGGAGACGGCCTGGAGACGGCTGTTGAGGAGGAGACCGGCCCGAGTCATGCTCCTGCTGTAGCGCAGACAGAGTCGGGCCCGGGACAGGTGTGTTTGCCGGCAATGTCTGAAAACGAGTTGATTTTAGTTGGAAAACAAACAAAGACTGATGGAATTGAGATCGAAACAATTAACCCTTCCGATGATTCTTTAAAACCGAGTAAAGAGGATTTTTTATCTCAAGAATCGGTGGATTTAATGGATGACTCTGACAATGAACATGACTACACAGAGATGATGGCAAATGACGCGGAGGATTCGGAGTTCGTCTCTGGTAAGACAAAACTTTATTCCACTCAGCAGATTAATCACTTTTTAGATACAACGAAAGGACACCGTAAACCAAAAATTGAGCTATATTTTCCGGACCTAAAATTGTTTTTGTTGTCTGGTTCCATGGCGATGAGAAAGGCTTCCTTGGAAGAGCTTGACAAACCCAAACGGTACCGTCTTAAGAAGCTTCTTAGCAATGTTAGAAGTTCTTTGAACTCATTAGGTAAAAAATGACTCGATTTTGCTTACCTAAAAGTCGATTATTTGTATTGACTGTTTTTTTATATTTTTTTTCATGACACCTTTGAGGATTAGTTCATTGAACGTTAATGGGTGTCGTGATGCGATAAAAAGGGCTAGTCTTTTTGATTATATAATGATGAAAAGCGCTAGTGTGGTGTTTCTGCAGGAAACGCACACAGATGAGAACAATCAGATACAGTGGCAGAGTGAATGGAAGGGTCAGGCTATCTTGAGTCATGGCTCTAATGTCAGTGCAGGGGTGGCTATACTGCTGACACCTGAATATAAAGAGCAACCTGTTAATGTGCTTGAAATCATTTCTGGTCGTTTACTGAGAGTTGACATAACTGTTCAAGGTAATAATTGTTCTTTTGTTAATGTATATGCACCCAATATTGGGTCAGAACGTGTTGTTTTTTTTTAAAAAACTTAAAACTGCTCTAAGTGACATCTCTCATGATAGGACCATTGTTCTGGCAGGAGATTTTAACTGCACTTTAAGTCATACTTTAGATAGGAATCATGATGAGCCCCATAGTCAATCTGCAGAAGTGCTTCGGTCTTTAGTTGTTTACCATAATCTTGTAGATGTTTGGAGAGAATCTTTTCCTCTGACTAGGCAATACACCTGGGTGAAAATAAATTCTAATATGGTATCTGGGGCTAGGCTGGACAGGATTTATGTACAAAAAAGTAAAAGAGATCATTTCTATAATAGCTGTATTTTTCCTACCGCTTTGTCTTGATCACCATTGCTTATCCATTGATTTCTTCACTGCAGAGAGCACATGTAAGAATTTTTTTTGGAAATTTAATAACAGGTTACTTTTAGATCAGAATTTTGTGCACTCTTTCACTTATTTCTGGGAGATCTGGAGAGAGAGTAAAACAAAGTATACTTCCCTGAGCCAGTGGTGGGATATTGGCAAAACTCAGATTAAATTGTTTTGCCAGAGTTATTCTGCTTACAATAAAAGTGTTCTGGACAAGAAGATGGAACAGCTTGAACAGGAAATACTACTTCTCAATTTTGAAGGGGACAGTGACGCTGAGTCTTTGAGACAGAATAAATTTCTTTTGCGGAATCTACTGGAAGAAAGAGCCCAGGAGACGCTGATTCGTGCACGATTCCGCATCTTTTAATAGCATGGACTCTCCTACTTCGTTCTTTTTTAACCTTGAGAAGAAGACTGTGGATAAGAAGATCTTAGGCTGTTTGAAACTTCCAGACGGGAGGAAAGTTAATGATGGTCATGCAATTATTTCTTACGCACTATCTTTTTATGAGGATCTCTACAGAGCTGAACCTTGTGATGAAGAGATGGCTGAAGTTCTCTTTAAGGATTTACCTCAGCTTTCGGAAGGAGAGAAAACCAAGCTTGATAAACTTTTGACTTTTGATGAACTATCTGTTGCTGTAAATGAACTGTCTTCAGGCAAATCTCCGGGATTGGATGGACTTAATGCAGAGTTTTACAAACATTTCTGGCCAGTCATTGGAAAGGATTTGTTTGCTGTTTTCATGGAGAGTTTTAACAGAGGCACACTTCCTTTGAGTCTACGAAGAGCTGTGGTCACCCTATTACCTAAAAAGGGGGACCTTGAAGACATTAAATGCTGGCGTCTGGTCTCCTTACTTGGAGTAGACTATAAGATTTTTTCAAAGTCTTTAACTAACAGAGTTAAATTTGTACATCTCCTCAGTGATTCATCCTGATCAGTCATACTGCATTCCAGGAAGGACTATCTTTGACAACCTTTTTTTGATTCGAGACCTGATTTCTTTTGCAAAAATACAAAATTTTGACATTGGTTTTGTGTCTTTGGATCAGGAAAAAGCATTTGATCGGGTCGATCATGGTTTCCTGGTTAAGTGCCTTGAGGCTTTCGGTTTTGGGCCATCTATTATTGCCTATATTAAACTATTGTATACCGACACCTACAGCATGCTGAAAATTAATGGTACCATTACAAGACCTTTTAGAGTGAGCAGAGGCATAAGGCAGGGGTGTGGTCTCTCAGGAATCCTGTATGCAATTGCAATTGAACCATTCTTGGTAATACTGAGAAATAAGTTATGTGGCATATCAACAGTGTGTCCGTCCACCTCAGACCTGAAAACCGTTAAGCTTAGTGCTTATGCTGATGATGTCACTGTTTTTATTAGATCTGCTCAGGATGTCAGGACTTTGAGAGAATATTTGGAGGTTTATCAAAAAGCTTCCTCATCTCGAATTAATTGGCAAAAGTGTGCATCCTTTTTACTTGGGTGGATGGGAGAATGGAGGCCCTCCAGTGCTTCCTCAGAAACTGCTCCTGGAGTTTAGAGGGATTTAAAGTGCTGGGAATTTTCTTTGGGACTGACCAATATATTCAGAAAAACTGGGATGGAATGTTTGAGAAAGTTTCTGGGCGTATACAAAGATGGAAAATGGATACTAACTAGACTGTCATATAGAGGAAGAGTGCTCATTATTAATAACTTAGCAGCTTCCATGATGTGGCATCGTTTACAATGTGCTTGACCCACCAAAAGATTTGTTGCAACGTCTGCAGAAGACTTTTGTTGATTTTTTTTGGGATGGTTACCATTGGCTTCCCCCAGCAATTCTGTATTTGCCAGTCAATGAAGGGGTCAAGGGTTGATTGATTTGGCTGCCAAGGTTAAAGCTATGAGGTTAAAGACAGTACAGAGCCTGCTTTATCCTGTGGATTTTAGGCCATGGATATCGGTTGGTCTGGCGCTGCTCAGAACTTTTGGCGGGTTTTGTCTTGATAAGCAGTTGTTTTTAATGTCTTCCTATGATGGAAAGTTTTCACCTAATGTAAAATTTTATACTTCTGTGTTAAACTCCTGGACATGTGTAAAACTGACGAGAAACGGAAATGAATCATTTTGGCCTTGAAGAACCACTGTTTTACAATTCTTTATTGGGTGGTAACATTTGTACATCTGAATACAATTGTTAAACATTTTTTTGAAAAAAGCTGACAAAAATTTCTGACTTGATTGACACCTTGTCTGAAAAAATGTAGGCCAATTATAGAGATTGCCAATCAGGCTGGCATTAAATCAGTCAGGACGGTGGAGAGGCTCATTGGTGGTTTGAAAACAGCTTTTCCCTTCCACACTCCCCCTGTTTGTTAACAGTTTCTGTCTGGAGGTCCTTCTGAAGTTTTGTTTCCTAAGCTGTATCCATTTCTCCCAAGGTTGATTCTGAAGAGAATCATGTTGGAAAGTTGCTGACATTTAACAGGCTTACAAGAGCTCTGATTTTCAGCTGGTTGGAAAAAAGACTTATATCATTTATGTGTTAAAGTAGATTTTTTATGAGAATATCAAGAAGCACAGGGATGATACAAATGGGGAGATTTCTTTAACAGATTCCTCCTAGCACTTTCTCTCCTTCATGAGGCTCCTTTATAAGGTGTCCACTACCTAAACGATCTGGGGACTGAACAGTGGAGGTTACACTACATTTGTGCATTACCCACTGATATGCTACATGTTTTGTAAAATTTAATTTGAACTGTACTGGCCATTTTTGTTTTTTTCTGTTCCTGAACCGAGAATCTTGTGTTTCATGTTTTTACTGAGTGTTCTAGATTGGCTCCATCATCTATGCTGCTTTGAAAGAACATTTGGGAATTTTAGGTTCTGCTTTAAACAGAGACACCATTTGTATACTGGTTGCAAGTATTCAAGACAGCGCACTCGAGATACTGTGCTAGCAAATTCTTATAACTGGACAAGCCAAGTTAGCCATCTGGAAAGTTCTTGCAGACTGGGCAGCTGAAGGGTCGAAATGTAGATGTTGTTCTGCCCCTGTTTATTGCTTTGGTGGAATCCAGCAGAAAGTGGAACACAGATTTTTTTTCAAATGACAGACATAACTTGCTTGAAAGTTCCAACTTTAGAATGGGTACAAAATGAGAGCTTTATTGTCATTTTCTGAGGAAGGAGGAAGGAATGTTTAAATTGGTGATGTATGATGTTTATGTTGAGTGTGTTTCTTTATTTTCTTATTATTAATATTATTATCTAATCTAGATTATTATTATTATCATCATTATTATTTTTTAATATTATTATTATTATTATTATTACACATTTTGCAAATATAATATGTGAAGTATAAGAAGTGTTCCGTGTTTTAAGATGTTCTAATAAAGTGTGTCAAAAGTTCAAAGTCTCTCTCTCTCTCTCTCTCTCTCTCTCTCTCTCTCTCTCTCTCTCTGTGCCTCTGAGGTGAGACATTAAAGGAGTACCCTAATCTCCAGCATCTTTTTGCCCATATATAGCACCAGAACCATTTTCAGAACTTGAAACTTAGATTTTTGCATGGGCTTTGGTGTTTTTCTTTACTGGATAAGGACCGGTTCTCGTGTTCCCAACCCTACTCATCAGTGGCATCTGTTCCCTGTAAAAAATAGAACTTGTGAACATGCTGATACTCAAGAGAAACTATAGGACTGCACGATTTTTCTGGTTACAATTATTATTAAATATATATGAACACCAAAGTTTGTTGTGCATTGTTATAGCCTATGTATAAGGCTGCATAAAATAATAACAGAGAGATAGCAGGCATATCATTAAAGGGAACACATCAATAACACTACACTAATCAAAAATATATGACTTATCATACAGCATGTTACTTTCCATCGTTATGAATGAGATTGGAGAAAAACATGAAGCCTAATGTTTGGCGTGTTTTACTTTTCAAACACATACAGCACGAGCGACTCAAACCCACACTCGCGTGCAGTAGGACATTTACTGAACCTATTAACGAACTATTAAACATTATTGTTACATTACACATATCTACGTTTCAGCAGATATCCACAAACACAGTATTTAACAGGAAACACATGTCTAAACAGTATAATATTCACCTTCAAAGAATAAGCCTTCTCTATATTATGCTGTGTTTAATATTTGAAGATAAAAACATTCTTGTGTGTACATATTCACTCCAATCCCATTTTATAACATTTTAGTCTGGCACCAGTTTAACTAGTAGCTACAATGTAAAGTATTCACAGCAATAAGACGCGTATTACGTGTCTTACCTTAAAAATCGTTCTCATAATCATATCTTGTTCTTCTAATTCTTCTGAGATAAATGCAAGGTTGCACAGACCGAACACGTCCAAACTGGACAAAAGCTCTCTTTTGCACTGATAAGAAAAAAGAGAGACAATTATATCAGCGCGATAGCCGACCCCAGGGGGATATAACATTTCAGCCCACCACACAAAAAGACTTACACTTTCAGGTTCAGTTAACTAAATATAACATCTTACCAAACCAAAAAATATATATAGTCTTCCAACCAAGACGAGGGAATGAACCGAACGCTCAAGACAGGCAGGAAAGTGAGTGACCCAGACAGGTCTAACATTTCCAGGTTCAACTTAAGAACAACAAACGGACAGGTGGACAGGTGTGATTGTGAACCCTAAGCCCTAACCTAAAATAATAAATGTATTAACACAAAAACCACAGTTAATTTGACATAAAAGTAAGCAGCTACTGCATGCATGGTCTGGCACTGACTGAATGCGTCGCAAAGTGCTGTCCCTTAATAATTCCTGAAAAATCTGACAGTTCATCGCAATCTTACACATTAACAATGAGAGCTGACTGCACAATGATTTTTTTTCCTTCATGGACTGAACTGTTATTTTTTCACTGAACATTCCTACTCAATATTTTTGGGGGAATTTGACATTGAACTTGAAATTGAGATTGGTAATTTTTGACACTGTGTTTATCATTTATTTAAAATGCTGTGTGTTACTGTCATCTATTTGTCTTTTTATTTTGTTGTTCTTTCAATCTTTTAATCTTTTTTTTTTAAAAAGGATACAACTTATGCAAAATAATAAACAAAGAGAAAGAATCCACTTACCTTTTCATTAATTAGCTGCATTCCAATGGTCTGCGTGGTTCATTCATTTTATTCTTTCCTATTATCATCTTTGCAATTTTTTCTTCAGTGAGTCGATCCAAATCTTCTGTTTATGGCCCATTGTTTTGCTTTTATAGAATCTAGAAAACAGAGCCATGTGCAACACAAAGCTATGTCATATTACAAATCAAATTACATTTTGATTGTTTTACTAAAATTTTTACAATTGTCAGTGAAAAAAGTAATATAATAAAGTATTGGTCAGCATTCATCATTATTATTGTGTGTAAGTGTTGGGGTGGGCTAGCGATGCAGTTCAAGGAGTGAGCTGTGAGTGACATTTTTCAAAATATATAATCAACAGTTTCCTTTAAAGCGAGATCTTCGAGCCTGCTGCCCGTTAGGGTTAAAGTCTGCATGAAATCAAATTTGACAAATCTTCTTTTTATATGTAATATTGTAGTGTTTATTATAAATGATTTATCCGTGCACTTCAATATTTTTTAAAAATTCATGTACCCTTGAAATCTTTAATCAAATACATTAACCTTCCCTCCCCCGTTCAAACGACCTCTCTCTCTTTTGGTCACATGGAATGGCAAAGGGTGTGGCCAGATCCGATGAGGGTGCGGCTGTCGGTGCTCCGCCTCTCAGAGAATTCGCATTCAAATTGTTTGCAACGCCCAACCTCCAACTGATCCAATCAATTGCCAAAGGATGAAATCAAGTCCTGCCCTACATTTTTTTCTAATTTCAGAAGCCGTTTCACTTGGATATACGTCACGACAAGGAAAAAATGACAGTCTCAACTTCCGTTTCATGCCGACTTTAAGGGTTAAGGCCTGTTCACACCGGGACGAATTTCGCACGCGATATTCGTCAACGTTTAACGCCTCGTGACTAAACAATGGGCGCCAATGTGGCACACCGAGCGAAAACGCCACGCGTAAAAGCGTCATTTTTGAAAAAATGCCTCGGGTTCGTTTTTTGGTTTGACGCGCCGCGTCAAAAACTATCCGACCAACGAGATTGGCGGTTTTGCTCACGTGTCTGCTGCTTCTGAAGTTACAGTAAAGTATAACTTGGGGGCGCTCAAACACAAAACGGTCTTGCCGAGCACACATACGGCGAAGAAGATAGCTGCTGGTCTCGGAGAATAAAGATGAATATGATAATATTTATATAAATATTTCTGTAATAAAAGTATCATAGGGTGACCAACAGTCCTGTTTTCCCGGACATGTGTAACTTTGTGCTTTATAGGAATCTGAGTTGAGATGAGAACTGCGCATAGTGTGAGACTGTGATAGTGTCAGTTAGATTTTGACAAGTGAGGAGAGGAGATAACCGCTCTGCTGACTCTATATTCTTTCTTTTCTTTTTTCTATTGTGACTAGAGTTGGATGTTTGTTTGTATTTTTTCTCGCTCGATCCCCTGTATGAGGACGAGTGTAAAGTTTGAGTTGGTTTTATTAAACGCGGGAAATATGACAACTCTCGTCTCTCGTGCATCTGTTCATCTGACAACTAGTGCTATGTTTTTATCTCTGGGCAACATCTCAACTTTGCGTTACATATCCTGTTTTCATGTCCTGTCCTGGCTGTTTTTAAGTGATGAAAATGTCCTGGTTTAAAAAAAAAAACTCCTGGAAAAGATCGGTTCTACAGCAAAATATAGATGGGCAAACAAGGTGGATGAGGAAGGAAAACAGGATAAAGAGGATGAAACGAAAGATATAGATTTTGTTAATTCGTTTTTGTAAGTTTGTGAGAGCTATTTTTTTGTTACATTTTGGAGGCATTTCTTTTAGTTATTTATTATTTATATATTTATTTTTCTAAAACAGAAGACATTATTTCTATCATTATTTCATTCATTCATTTTTTAATATGTCATAATAAAACATGTTAAAACATGAATATGAACACCCTAGTATAGGATTCTATTATTTTTTTATTTTTTACATTAAGCGCCATCTAATGTCAAGGAATGAATTTGCATGTTCACTCGGCTCATCGTCAGCGAAAACGCTTGGGTATGAACACAAAAAATGCGTTGAAATACGCCGACGAATAACGCGTGCTGATATTCGTCCCGGTGTGTACGGGCCTTTAGGCCCCGTCCACTGCTGCGTTTTCGTTCAAAACGGAGACCTTCTGCTACGTCTGCACCCCCCGTCCAGACTAAAACGGGAAAACTTAGAACCTAAACAGAGAAGTTTAGAAACGCTGCAGCTCTGTTTTGCGTTTTGAATCTCTGGAAGGCATTTTAGTGTAGATGGGACAAAACGCAGGACTTTAGAAACGCTGACGCAGAGGCTGATGCTCGGCTCTATGACTGGGTGTTGTCAGTCACTGACGTGCCTTTCCTGATTCGTCAGCCACTGTTGACACTCGGCACGCGCATGCCCAGTGTTGGTGAATGGTCACGTAATCGCGTTTTCAGTCGTTTTAACTCTCTGTTTTTAACCAAAAACGCAGTCGTGTGGACGGGGCCTTTAAGGCGAGATCTTCGAGCCGCTGCCCGTCTCCCTTGTGCTGACATTACAAACAGGACAAACGTTCTGGCTGTCGAGTTACTGATGTCATGAGGCGCTGGAGCACCTGTCGCTTATTTCATTTTTTTTTATTGCAGAAATTATAATCACATACAAGATCAGGGAATATACCATGGTTGTATCTTTAACAGTGAACAATCAAAATGATGAGAAAAAAAAGGAAAATAAATATCATGGGTTTTTGTACATCATAATATAAGATTACATACACAGAGTGAAAAATACAATGACAATGGTAAATATCTTTGAATAATTCATCACAATACATAAAAATATATATATATATATATATATATATATATATATATATATATATATATATATATATATATATTGTCATAAATAGTCTAAGCCTGAGGGATGAAATTTGACAATAAAAACAGAGGAAAACGTAAAAGAGATTTAAGCCACTTTTGACTGTCGATGAAATTGTGTTGCATATAAAATAAAGAAATTAACAACATATTTGAGAGATGATGATTTTGGGTTTATGTAATTAAAAATAATATCTTTAAGGATAAAACTGTGGGTCGCATTAGTAGGGTTAAAATATAAAATCTTGAATCAACCCTAAATGTATTGGTTATGCTAAAATCACAAAATAAATGGACACTTGATTCTTCAACAAAACCACAAAATGAGCAAGTTTCATCAATATCAAGATATTTACAGATACATGAATTAAACCTGTCGCTCATATCTTTTAAGGTGTTGCCTTGGATAACGTCAACATGGCAGATGTCCAGATCTCATTTATACTTAATGTGATCAGGCTATAAAGTACCTTTTAGCACTCGTCAAGTTTATTAAAATTAAGTTTAGAACGCAGCCGTGATCCAGCCATAGACCTTTTCCCCAAAACTCGGAAATACGTAATCGTTGTGGAAACGGAGGTCCTGTCAAGCGTCAACACATCAGAAAAACACACCCGGGGAAGAGCTAATTGATCAGAGAGTCTTCAAAACTTGGAAAAATGTAAACGTGTCATGGTCCAGTTGTTGATGACTGTAAAATGCTGTGGCGATGCTTGTCTGCAGCTGAATGTATCTAAGACCAAAGATACGAATATTGATTTCAGAACTGAAGCAAATTCTTCCCAATATTATTTGCAATAAACTGCGTTTTGACGTGAATACCAAAAATAAGTCTTACTAGAAGACTCTTACTAGTTGCCTCTCTTCTGACCGGAGCCGAAGAAGATTACCACAACAATTGCGTATTTCCGCTCACAAATGCGGAAGTTGTAAAAAAGGTCTATATCAAGTTTACATATCACCCAAAACTACAATTCCCAGAAGTCCTCCTGCTCATCACCTGCACTTACTCAGCCATCATCCTCAGCTGCACCTGATCAGCACACTCATCACCACAGTATTTAAACACACCTCAGTCACACACTCTGTTTGGTCTTAGTCTGTGGATTACTCACTGGTCTGCTTTCCTGAGTTATTTATCCTCTGAGCTTTCTCCAAGATCCTGTCTCCTAGTTCCCTCGCCGGTTCTCTACCTCCAACGGTCCTGCAATCCCTGTAAGACAAAGACATTGTTCATTCATTCACTCTCACAGCAACTAAAAGGTGTGTGTGTGTGATATACTTATCATTTGAGGTCATCTTCACCTGTAAACTCAAGAACTGAAGCGTTATACTTGGATTGTTCATCATTTGTTGTCTATACTCTGCTGTTTTGGACACTGTGTTAGAAAGCACTGGATGATCTGGTGTAGCTTTGCTGTTTATGTGCTGTGCTTTTTTTTTAGTTTAAAGTGCTGATGCTGAAGTTTCTTGTGTGTGTGTGTGTGTGTGTGTGTGTGTGTGTGTGTGTGTGTGTGTGTGTGTGTGTGTGTGTGTGTGTGTGTGTGTGTGTGTGTGTGTGTGTGTGTGTGTGTGTGTGTGTGTTGCATTGTTTTACAGCTGTCTGATATCCCTAACCTGACTTGGTCAATCCCAAGATGAGCCAAGTATGACGAATGGATCAAATTGAGATCTGGATTTGATCAAAGAACAAAGTTACACCCCGTCCTCTACCAACTTCACCAAACTTTGGAGGCGTTTGAGAGGAGGTACGCTTGCTGCTTATTCTTGGAAATACTCTTCTGGATTATAATTCTCTTAAGTTTACAGTTTTACTACAACCCTATTTCCAGAATAGTTCTGCACTTTTTAGGATTTTATGCTTTTTATGTCCTCTAATTTTCAGTCCGTTTTTCTTTACTATTTAAACTTTGTTCTATGTGCCTTTTGTATAATTTACTTCTGTCTTAGAATAGCTTCGACAAGCCCATAAAGTTCACAATCATGAAAACTGTGTCTCAGATTATTCATTCTTTGCATTCCTATTCCCCTTTTGTGTTTGTTTATTTCTACTTTTGTGCCTGCCCGTTGTAGTGATGGTTTTTACAGTTTACATTTATTCCGTGTGTTGTCTTGCCGTTTATTTCCCTTTTGTTTTCCTCATGCCCTTTATGCCTCAATGCTCCTTTATTTTTGTGTCTGCACTGATGTCCTTATCTGTAGTCTTAATGGCCCTTTTTGTGTTTATGCATTTTCCCATCTTCGTTTGTTTTGCTGTTGTCGTGTATGCCAGCTGGAGTGCCCGCGTGAACCACTGGAGGGCACTCTCTCCTTGTGTTCTGTTTTCATGGACTCACCGTGGAATCTTGAGTTCCTTATTTAAGCCTGAGCGATCTCTGTCTGGTGTGAAGTTTGTGACATTGTAAGCGTACATCTCTGAGCATTATTCCCTGTTTTAGTAGTCCTTGTTTCCCTGGACATCTTCTGGACTGTTTATGAACCTGTGCTGCCTGCCCTCTATATAAGCCTGTTAGCACCACTTTTGTCTTCCATACATGTTTCATTTATGCTCCTGGCCTTATTAGCCATTCTGCTGTTTTATGGCCCAGTTCCTTTTCCTATTTTATGTCTGTCTTATTTTTCTAAAATGGTTGAATTTTCTTTTTTAAACGTACTGCAAAAATGTTTTGTCTTCACTGTTTGTGTATTTTATATATTTCTATATAATTATTTGTTTTTACTCTCCCTTCTTCTGCTTTGTGATGTTTCTTTCTACTGTTATAATGCTTTTGATTATTTGGACTTGTCCATGTTTGATTTCAACCCTTCACCTCATAAGTCTATGAATTGCAGGTGCTTATCAAAGCCCCTTAAGCTAAAATATATATAGGAGTGCCTTCCACTCACAAAGACAAAGTTTCTCTTTTTTCCTTGTTTTTTATTTATTATATAGTACTAATTAGTTTTGTATTCTATGGTTTCTCTCGTTCCATATAAGATCAAGTTTGTCTTTGTCCCTTTTTTATTACATCTTTCTATTTTATGACCATTATATATATATATATATATATATATATATATATATATATATATATATATATACGGTTAAGCTTCGAATCCTTGATTCTGATTGGTCAAGAGCTGTGCTTTATTCACGACAAAACACGGCTACGAGCCGCTTCACCCAACGGTTCTATTGATTCGCTGCGCAACACTGTGGTTCTATGTTGTTTTTATTTGAGCTTTCATGCATTTTACACACTGGAACGTTGTTGCTGTTCACACTCGGGAACTATTTTTCCAGCGGAAGGATGGCTTTTAGTGATTTTACTTCAAGAAAGTTGCACTAATATTGTGTTTTACCTAAATATTGTGTGGCAACCGTTTTATAAAAGCAATAAGATACTCGAGGCAAGTGCTGTATGGTGAATAAGTAACGGCTCAAGGGGTTACTCCGCTTCATGTCGTGCCTAACAACGCCCTTGTAGCCGTTACTTATTCACCATACAGCACAGCCTCTCGGACCTTATTGCTATACATATATATATATATATATATATATATATATATATATATATATATATATATATATATATATATATATATATATATATATATATATATATATATATATATATATATATATATTCCCCTCATGTGGTGTTTGGGTCAATTTGACCCGGAGAAGATTTTCTTTTTCCTGAAAATACTAGTTAATGTTATCACTTTGGACTGAAACTTAGTGACTTTGTTCCCAAACAGTATATCTAAATCTCATTTGTTTTTTTGAAAATGTTCTTATTTTTTTGTGGGAGTTTTGTTACCTTGTTACACTTGTGGTGTTCCCGGTCAAAAATGACCGGTCTATAAAAAATTGCTTATGAATCACTCATTATACCATATTTTCACCCAATCTTGGATTCAATCTTTTTGTCAACTTGTTCTCTTTCAATTAGGACTGGTTTTATATTTCTGTTTGCATCTGATTAATCGTGGGCCTCATTTATCTGAGAGTAGGCATGGACACAAATGGTCCCAATGGCGGACCATTGAAAGTGAATGGGAGAGACTGAACATAACAGAACAATTTATTTTTCAGGAGCATGTTCATTATTTTCATGTACACATATGAGCATGTGTGCTTGCAAACATCGAGCCCTTGGACCTGTGCATGTATCGATACATTTATACACATGCTACACAGACACACACACACGTTAAAACACACAAACTTTTTTGAGTATTATACATTCTTTTCCACAGAGAGAAATCCTCCTCACCAGTTTCTGAGTCAAAAATCTGATGAATAACATCATGTGCAGAGAGCTGCTTCTCCATTGTGCTGCCACAAATGAATGACAAGCAAGGTGCTGTGAGGCATTTATATCTGGTAACGGATTGGCTTTTTATTGTTTGATTGTAAAGTGAACCAATGTGTTTTATTGCAGTTCGCAGCTGCTTGCGCCCAACGGTCATGCAGTATGAAATATGCGAAAAAATCATAGCATGCATGTACAGCAGGGCTGCCTGGTTGGGTATGTAATTTCTGATTAATTTAAAACAGTTAAGATTACTTTTTATTGTTTTAGAGATTTTCTTTATATGTTTAAGCAAATTTAAGTTGAGGATCTATGACTAATCCAAGATATTTAAATTCTGTAACAGATTGAATTATTCCATTTTGTAAACTAATTTTAAACCTTTTACTAGATCAAGTTTCTTAATACAAAAACACATAGAGACTGTTTTTGTAAAATGTAGCACCAACTGATTTTGATTGAGCCACTGACCGACATCGGCCATACATGCAGACAGTACATCAGCAGCCAGCTCCGGTGACTTAGCAGGTGCATAAAGCACCGCATCATCTGCATAGAGCTGGACATCGGCACCTGCACAGTTCAAGGGCAAGTCATTTATAAAAAGACTGAACAGCAAAGGACCTAGTATGGAGCCCTGTGGTATGCCCAGTTCCGATTTTTCCTGGGCAACTTTAACACACTGTACTCGCCTGAAGATAGGATCGCAAACCATTGTACTGCCTCATTAGAAAAATTAAAAGATGACGTTTTAGTTAAAAGCAAGTTATGGTTGATTGTATCCAAAGCCTTTTTAAGGTCAAGGAATACAGCTCCCACCATTGTCACCCCTATCCAGGGATTTTTTCACATATTCCACAAAACAACAGTTTGCAATTTCAGTTGAATAACCCGATCTAAAACCAAACTGCTGTGGGTGTTTACCTAAAATAGGTAAAATAGATATGGGACGATAGTTACACATAGAGTCCTGACTTCCCAATTTAAATACTGGCACAATGACTGCTTTTTTCCATGCTAATGGAAATGTACACGTTCTTATAGAAAGGTTAACAAGATGTGTCACTGGCTTAACTAACACAGTTCTGTATTTTTTTAAAAAGCAACTGTTCATCATATAGATATCATTTGATTTAGAATTTGACAATTTATTAATAATTTCTGCAATTTTTGTCTCCGAACCTCTGTAATATTAAAGGAGTCAGCAGAAGTCACTCCAGTTGGATAGTTGAAATCTATAGACTCAAAATCTTTTGTTAGTTCTTCTACTGATTGCACAAAATATGAATTCAATTCATAAACCATAGTAGCGTTATTATTTATGTTCTTTCCATTTATGGTAAGTTCCTTTATCCCTTTGTTTTATTAGTTAGGTTATGTAGATGTCTCAGGTGGAATTATGATTGCCCTTAGCATTACCTATAAGTTGAGTATAATAGGAAACCTTTGCTTTACGTAGTTCTAGTACCACTTTATTTCTTAAACTTTTGTAAGTTAACAGATCAGTATTCATTTTTGAGCACAATGATTTTTTCAGAGCCAAATCTCTCTTCTTCATAAGCTTTCTGATTTCATTACTTATCCATGGTATAGTAGTTTCTTTCTGGCTACATCTTTTTTGTTTTATAAATTTATCTATTACTCCTGAGATAGCTGTAATCCTATAATTACAGCACTCGTCAACATCATTCATAGCCATGATCTGCTCACGATTGAAGTGATTGAGTAGTTCTCTTTCAAACTGCACAGTTTAGCTTCAGGAATGATAAATGTTGATTTATCACAACAAGATTTGCCAAAATACTGTAGCCGCTTTCTAGTCGTTTTCTAGCGGTCAGAATTATGTTGTGGTCTGAGAGACCTGTTATCCAATTGTACCGTACGTCCTTGTTCTACGTTCTTGTTTATTAGTAAACGCCATATCAATAAGGGTTTTGGTCTGTCTTGTTATCCTAGTGGGCCCTTTAATCATTTGTAGATAATTCAATTTTGTCATGATTGTTTTTAATTTTTGTTTACCACTTTTATCAGACCAATTAATGTTAAAATCACCATACCAACATATGGTGTATGATATTCATCATAAAAAATATTGTTATGTGAAGGTGGGTTATAAAGAACAACAATATTAAAATTCATTGTAAGTGAAAAAATTACATTCAGAGGTAAACATTCCAGAGGGGTTTTCAATTCAATTGTGTGACATTTAAATTAATCTTTTATGTATATTAAAACTCCTCCTCCTTTGCCAACAGTTCTGTCCTTTCTGAAGCATTGGTATCCAGCAATGTTATTGGTGGATCTCATGTGAATGACAGGTTAAAGCCCCGCCCTCGTCATCAGAGAAGAGTCTTCACTTTTCTCATCACTGATTAAAAGATTACGAGGCACATAAATAAATAAAATTAATTATTATAATAAATACTGCACTTTTCCACAAAAAAACAAAAAAAAAAAACAATTGTCCATTTTTGTTTCCATTGACTTTCTTGGGGCCCTTAAAATGTTTTTGTTTTTTTTTACTTTCAATAAATTTAAGTGAAATTGTATAAGTTTAATGATTTCAATTAATTAAACATACTTGATTTAATCCTAACATATAGGCTAATTGAACCATAAAATCAGAGTCCAGAAAAAATAAACTGAACGGAATTAATAGGTTCCTGGGAAACATTAAAACATAAACCAACCCTTATAAATATTTACTTGTATAAAAAGTGTGACAACCAGCCCGGACTATTCCTAAGTCAAAGTAGAACGGTATTCCCATCTAACGCCTTCACTGCACCAGATGGTTATGTTAGAGATGATTTCCCATACAAAAATGTAATATATGGCCATATATTTACTTATGTTTTAAATAGCATGACATATATACATATATTTGACTTATCTGAAAACACAATTTATGCCTGCAACATATATGAACATTTATGTGTCCAAACATGTGAAGAAAATATTTGAGTTCATCCATACATCCCGTGGTTAAATTGGCTTTTATAGGGAGGGGGAGCCCTTATTTATGGTGAATGGTCATCATTCAAAATCGCTCCGTAAAATGACTTAATGTGTTGTTACACCAAAGAGGCTCTTTTTCCACTTTGGTGTAATTTATTTAAACAGAGAGAAATACTTTACAAATCAGGCAATGGATTTCATCCGGAGAATGTATGAAGAGAACATGTTTGAAAATATTTGGTTGGTTATGTTGATTTAAAAGAATCAGGGCTAATTTCTTTGGCAGTTTGTTGTTTGATCAGAAAATGTTGGTTTTCCTGATCTCGACATGTCCATTTTAAGGTGTTTTGAAGGCCCCAAAAGAAATGGACAACAGTAGCTTTAAAAGCATATGGTCAGTAGGCCAATTTGATCAGATAACAGATTCTTTAACATGAGAATCAGTTTAAAATGTCCCAATGAGTTATCCACACTATAAAATGGAATGCAGAATGTTTATGCATTTGTTGACAATACACAATCACATATGCGAATTAAATAGTCAAGTCACCTTTGTTTATATAGCGCTTAATACAGATTGTATCAAAGCAGCTTCACAGTGATAACATGAAAATAATACAACACAGATCAATAATATTGTTAAATATTAAATGTCCCCAACTAAGCAAGCCAAAAGCCAAGGCAACAAGGCAAATAAGAAATGATTCAAGGATTATTTTGTAGATGTTACTGTACATTTCAAACAAACGCCAATGCAATCATTCTGTGCCCAAAGGCATATGAGCCATTAGTGTAAGCATCAAAGATCAGTTTCAGCTACTTTTTCTTTCCTAAATTAATCAATATTTTTGAACCAGCTATAGCTAATGGTTCAATTGCTCACTTATTAAGACAGTCACTTGTCGCCACCTTCTGGCTTAATGATGCAAGTTGCACAAACACGAACAAGCGGAGTGATACAAACAGTGAAAAGTCGAACACATTTGAGGTAACTTTATATTACAATAATAATAATGGCAATATATTTAATAAGGTGCTTGTGTTGTTAAATTGAGCTTATAGTATCCACTGTCTTTAATCAAACTGATTAGGCGACAGCGGGGCACAACCTTATGCATTTTGGTTTTGGCTCAATTAATAAAAATAATTAAGCTAGATTTTTTTTATTTTTTTTTTTTACACAAGCAACATACACATCTCTGCTACAAATGACCCCTTAAAGTTTTATTCTAGGACCTACCATTTTCGTAGCCTAGCTGCACCCTCCTACGCACTTCCACTCAATTTCATTTTCCTTCAGAACTAACAGTTCATTTTAGTGAAATTACTAAAACTGAAGGGCAGAAATGAGAGAAGACGTCGGAGGAGATGGTACGAGTGGAAATGCGTGAGAAGGTACGTGTGGAAATGCGTATGAGGAAATGCGATGCTACCAGCCGACCAATCACCGATCTCTGCGGTTCGCGTCGTCGCGACGTGTAGTTACATTTTTGAGGAGGTGCGTGTCAGGCTACGGCGAAGGGCACGCTGCTGTGCGTATGCTACGCCGTACCTACCGCGCGCACCCGACGCAGAAGTATAAATTGGCCTTTAGGTTGTGCCCCGCGCAGCGCTGCCCTATTTATGTCGATCATTTAAAACTATCAACAAACAAACAAACAAACAAACAGCTGTTTAATAGCTAATGTTATATGCATCTTATTCGCACTGTAGCCTTTGCCTGTTAACTGAAGCGTCGCGTTGGGATTCGCGCTGGCTCGGCTTGCGCTTCTGTGAACACAAATCCCACTTGCTTTGATTGGACTCAAACATTTTGAAATTGACGAGCGGGTGGGTGCTGAAGCAGCTCAAACGAGGAGATCAGTTCATCGTTGCGATGGGCAGATCACAGCAGCACCAAATTCTAGTTAATATTGGCCAAATATTTCAAAACTTTCATTATATACACACTTTTGGCTCAAACTTAGCAAACTTAACCACATATGGTTTAAAAGCTGCCCTAGTCTTCTCTTTACCTGCTCTGTCTCACTCACTTTTAAAATTCTTTTAATTTAATTTTTATCTTGACCGTCTTTACCTTGCGTGACATGGCATCTTCTTGTAAGACCCTGTTTACTTCTTTGCATTTAAACATAGCCTACTCCACGTGGTTTCTGGAGCAACATTAGAGTGGATATTGGAAAATGTGTTAATTACAGTTTATGATGTGTAAACAAACACATTTATAATAGGCATATATGTATGTATGTATTTGAATGCAAATCTAAAGATTTGAGCTGCACTCACTCTTATATTTTGTCATATTATTCATACAAACATAATGCATTATAAAGCCCACATTATAAAACCTTTGGTCCCATATGGTTTAAATGTAGATTTTGGTTTAAGTTGTTTCTTATAAATGAGATGATCTAATTTTCTAATTCTAATGTATAACATACAGTTTTCTTAAAATAGCTAACTGATTTGGACTAAAATGTATGTGCACTTAATGAGTGTCTGTCTTTAGTTCTTTTAACTTGAATCTCATTAAAGGGATAGTTCACTTTGAAATAAATTTTCTATGTTTTATCTTACCTCAAGGCATCCAAGATGTAGGTGTCTTTGTTTCCACAGTATTTTCAATTCTGATATTTTAGGTCAAACCGTTCTTGTCTGTCAGTCATATATATTGCAGGTCTATGGTCACCACCTCAAAGAGCATGCACAGAGAAGTGCAAATTAAAACATGATTTAATGACTCGTAAATGTAAGTACACATTGATGGCCTAAGACACGAAACGAGCGGTTTGTGTGAGAAAACCAACAGTATTTATATTGTTTTTACCTCTTGTAACCACAGTCAAGTACTCTGAGGGCGAGGGCGATTCTGTTTGTGCTCGTTGCATTGATGCATATTGATCACCGCTCGTTTCGTGTCTCAGGCCATCAATGTGCATTTACATTTACGAGTCATTAAATCATGTTTAATTTGCACTTCTCTGTGCATGCTCCGAGGTGGACCCCATAAACCTCCATTATATGACTGACGGACAAGAATGGTTTGACCTAAACATTTCAATACCAAAATTGAAAATACTGTGGAAAAAAAAGTTTTTTTTTATATTTGCATGCATCTTCTTTAGGTTGCAACACATTGAAGTCTCTCGGCCATCGTACCTTTCACTTTGAGACCAGCACCTGGAGAGCGCCAGTTAGAAAAAGATTTTGAACTATTTGAACTATTTTTAATATTTCACACATACACAGAGACGTCATCAGTTTTATTCAATTCACTTTGTTAGTTTATACAGTAGTCTGGTCATTTTACATACACTCTAAAAAAATGCTGGGTTGTTTTAACCCAATTTTGGGTCAAATATGGACAAACCCAATTGTTGGATTAAAAGATGCAATTTACAAGGATGGATTCACATTCGTGATGGATCCTCTTCTCGGTTTCCAAGCAGTAATAGAATTTAACCCTTGCCACATCCGTCGTGGATCCGACTCCATAAAATGTCCCTCTATCTTAGCTCCGTAGGCTCGTTTAGCAGCTCTACTTGATCGTTCCAAAGAATATCTGGACAGCTTATAAGCAACAGCGTCACCAGATTTAAAAGCATCGGCCCGCTGTTGCATTTTCTTATTCGCTTCGCCATTGTACCACGGGTTCTGGCTAGCATGTCGTTTTATAACCTTTTTGGAACACAGCAGTCAATGCAGAAATCAATGTACCCTGTCACTGCATCACAGTACTCCTCTACATTTTCTGACCAATCAGTAGCATCAAAACATCCTTGTAATGTCATTTCACTCTCCTTCGTCCAGCATCCGAACGGTACTTGATGAAGGTTTTAGTTGTCTACTCCTCTGTATATATGCAGGAAGAAGTGATAATCTGATTTTCCTTATAAGCAGATTTGACATTAGGATACGTGCTCCTCTAGTTGGTTGTTGAACATGCTGATAGTAGTTGGGAAAAACAGTTTTGAAGTTACTCTTATTAAAACCACAGCATTAGCAGGGAGTTCCTCAAATTTGTGTACAATGTCACTTAGCTCCCGCAAGGCAACCGAGATGTCCGCCTACGGATGTATGTAAACCGCACACGGGAACATTACCGAAAAACTCCCGTGGGAGATGAAAAGGGCGGCATTTTAAAAGAAGACATTCCAAGTTAGCGTTGCAGGTTTTGTTCACAATGACCCAATCCGTGCACCAAAGTTGGTTAGTTAAAAAACACACACCTCCACCCTTCGCATTTCCACCCTGTCTGAGCGGCGGCTGGAAAGAAGAGTGTAGTAAACTTTTCTTCCCTTGTAGAAAAGTAAGCAACTGAGGAGACTCTGAGGTATCTTTAACGCAGCTGTAGTCATCTCAAGGATAGTCTCATGTAAAAGAACCTTACATTCTGATGTATACATCTCATTGAGGAGGGAGAAACTGAAACAAAACAAATGTAAATGCATGTGACCCTCGAAGTCTTCCAAGACAAATGGTGAAAACTTCAAACCAGGCCTTTTCACCCGGTGAGACGAGAAACAGGAAAGACAAACTTTCCCGTGTGGTCACAAGACAGTCAGGAGTGTCTCAGACATTAACGTAGCAGCTGTTCTAGTTTTCACACAATGAGACGGGAAACTAGGGGTGGGAATCTCTAGGCACCTCACGATTCGAATTATCAATTCATGAGGGCTTCCAATTCCAATGCTAAATCGATTATCTGAATCTTTTTTTGTGTGCGACTATAAATACTTGGTTTTAAAAGTAAAAAGTAATGACCCATGAAGAATTAATAATATATTTTATTAACATGGCAACAGGAAAATAAATGTGTGCCTGAACTAGCAGCATACTTGTTATCCATAGTTTTTTTTTCTCCCTCCTGAAAGTTGATGGGGACCCGCAACTGTTTGGTTACCCACATTCAAAAAAACGAAATTATACAGGTTTGGAACAACATTAGAGTAAATAATGACAGATTTTTTTTTTTGTTTGTTTGTTTTTTTGTGAACTATCCCTTTAAGGACGAGCGGCAGTACTATACCTCCTGCAGGTGTCCCGTACCTATTCATTAACGTGTGATGTGTCAGGCTACGTCGCGCGTTGTACAGTTGAGACAGATGCGCCAGAACTGATAGAATGCACTGTAACACGATACTACGATATTTCTTCAAAAGCAGATCGTGGAGACATTTTAATAGTCCACGATCACTCCACACGTCAGCTTTTAACGAGGAAGGGTGTTTGGATTCGGCGCTCAGTCATCGCCTCTACGTCTCTGTTATGTACGACGTCCGGCCACTGCACTTCTGCGCTTCAGAGTTCCGTCTTTCACGTTGCGTCAATATTACGTTATTATAAATATATATAAAATAATATATATTTTTTGGAAAATCGATTTTTGACATTTGTGAATCGATTCAGAATCGTCCGCATCGCGATGCAGTCCAAGAATCGATTTTTCCCCCCCACCCCTACGGGAAACAGGAAAAAGCATAGCTTTCCCATGCAGTTCAAAGGACAGTCAGAGTTTTAGAGACTTTCTCCATTTAAAACATCAAATTAAACATATTAATAAAATTTGTAATCTCACAAGAGTCTGGTATGCCACTGTGTAGCCACGTCTCCGTCAGACAGAACACGGAGCAGTCCCGGGCCTCGCGCTGGGTCTTGTTCGGCAATGATTGGCCATTCGCCAGGTAGATAGATGCGCGGCAGCGGGATCAGCGACTGGCGGCTGACGCAGCTTCACAAGCAGCCCCTCGCTTCCCTCCGCCTGTGCTGGTACCCACCACTCAGGGGCTCAGGTGATCGGCGTGTGTGGCGATGCCTCCGCCTCGGCCTTTTCACTGTGCTCGCGACCTCCGCGTCCCGACTCCTGACCTCGCTTGCCTCGAATGGGGCATATGGCGAGTGAAAAGTGACATGTCCAAGACTTCCCTTAGGAAGGTGAAGGGAGCAGTCTACCCTTCCGTCGCCGTCAGTACGTGTCTATTTTTGAATGGAATTGATAGAGACGCAT
>JAQIUQ010001587.1:72500-155274 GCA_030378365.1 Hybognathus amarus | reverse complement strand
TTTTGAGTCTCTTAGCGGCTTTTGGGGCCCTTAATGGGTTTGAAAACTCTTGAAACTTTGCACACAGGTCAGATCCCACAGCCATCAGAGCCGGGCTGAAGATGGTACCCGGGTGTGGCAAGGGGGCTAGACAGCGCCCCCTGGAACGGGGTCCAAAAACTTGGTCCATAAATCAAACACGCTTGCATGTAATAATATGAAACTCAGTACACATGTTGATCTCATCGTTTCATATATTCATATATTCTCCTCAAGCCGGACAACTTTCTAATTTACACTCTATGAGCTAGGACCCACAGAAAGTCAGATATTTTGGTTTGAAAATGTTGAGTGTCTCTCTGAGCCTACACTTCTGTATGGCAAGCCCTTTTAACATTTAAAAGCTAAGTTTGACTATTCGTAATTAACATTGTAGATATCAACAACGTCTTTCTAGTCGTAATTACATTTTGGATAGTTTGTATTATCATTTAAGATATCTGTAACGTAATTGTGACTAGTCGAAACGACAGATAGAGTATGGCAAGCCGTTTTAACATTTAATCATTTTAACCTACTAGTCTCTATTTTCATGCTACTAGTACTTATTTTTTAGATACTAGTATCTATTCCATTAAGTACTAGTACTTATTCATTAGCTACTAGTGCTTATTCTTTAGATACTAGTGCCTTTTCTTTAGATACTAGTGTTTATTCTTTAGGTACTAGTACCTTTTTAAAGATACTAGTACTTATTCATTAGACACTAGTCCTTATTTATTAGATACTAGTACTTATTCATTAGATGCTAGTCCTTATTCATTACATACCAATGCTTATTAATTAGTTACTAGTACTTATTCATTAGATGCTAGTACCTATTAAATAGATACTAGTACTTATTCATTAGACACTAGTACTTATTTCAATGGTGACTAGTAACTATTCTTTTGTTACTAGTCACATTTTTTCCATTGACTTCTATGGTGATCTGTCATTCAGATATCAACTATTCAGTTCTGACTAGTATGTTAGTATGTATTCCAATTGTGGAATACATACTAGTATGTATTCCAAAGCAGGGGTTACGTTTTTGCACGTCGTGCAGAATAACCCTAAAGGCACCAAGGTGGCGGTGCCACCGGCTTTATATATATATATATACACACACACACACACACACACACACACACACACACACACACACACATATATATACAATATAGCTGCGAGCAGCGATGGAGGGCCAAAGCCGGCCGGTACCGCCATCCCGGTG
Source organism: Hybognathus amarus (assembly GCA_030378365.1). Taxonomy (NCBI): domain Eukaryota; kingdom Metazoa; phylum Chordata; class Actinopteri; order Cypriniformes; family Leuciscidae; genus Hybognathus; species Hybognathus amarus. The sequence continues at coordinate 154,019 of JAQIUQ010001587.1, read as the reverse complement.
CCTTTAGGCACCGGGGTTGCGGTGCCACCGGCTTGGGCCCGCAATCGCTGCTCGCAGCTATATTTATATATATATATATTTTTTTATTTCTTTTTTCTAGCGACTATCGGGCACTTTTGGGGCCCTTAACATGCTCGAAAACTCTGAAACTTTGCACACGGGGTCAGAACCCGCGGCCATCAGAGCCGGGCTGAAGCTGGTACCCGGGCGTGGCAGGGCGGCTCGTCAGCGCCCCCTGGAATGGGGTCCGAACACCTGGTCCATAACTCAAACACACTTGCATGTAATAATATGAAACTCGGTACACATGTCGATAGCAGAATTTCATCTATACCTCGCGTTCTTACTTTTTACCCCAGCCCAACAGGAAGTCGGCTATTGAGGTTTTTTTGTAAAACACACGCAATGAACTTTTAAATACTCCTCCTGAGAGCTCTGATCCAAATTCGACGAAACTCGGTCAGCGTGAAGTCAAGACATTGAGGATGAAAGTTTGTGTGGGGATTTTTGATATCTCGAACGGTTTGGCCGTGGCGAGGAAACGAAACTATGGCGAGAAACGTGAAACAGGAAGTGTGTCATAACTTCAGCATACATTAACTGATCTGGATGAAACTTCAGCAGTGCGTTCGCTGAAGAGGACGATCACATGGATGTGACTATTGTGAGTCAAAGTTATAGCGCCACCAACTGGCAGCAGGAAGTGTGTCACTTTCAAAATGCTTTGAAATCACCCTCTTATTTTTACCCGATTTGCTTCAAACTTCATCTGTATAATGTAAATACACGGCAGATGAAGACCTATGAATGGATTCTTGATATCTTTGAAACTGTTGCCGTGGCGACGCATTAAACTTTACCATTCTTTTAGGATGCATTCTTTTAGGGATTTGAACATTTGTCCATAAATCAAACACACGTGCATGGATTAATATGAAACTCGGTACACTCATAGATCACATCAGGCCAAACAACTTTCGTGCTCTAAGTTTTACGACAGTTCAAACGGAAGTCGGGAATTATGTTTTTTTTTTTTAAATAAATGTCCTAGAAAAACATCAAATTACAACCCATGCTGTTACCAATCACCACCAAACTCGGTGTGCATGAAGTCAAGACATTGAGGATGCTAAATTCCGGACGGATTTGTGATATCTCGAACGGTTTGGCCGTGGCGGATTTTTTTGACTAAAAAAGGACACATAAAGTGTGTTATAACTTGGTTAGTTTTACTGACAATTACAAAACTTGCCGTGTATATTGTTCTATTCAAGCCAAACAACTTTCTAATTAACAATAATAAGCTCAAACCCACAGAAAGTCAGATATTGTAGTTTGAATATGATCATGCTCTTTCTGAGCCTAGGCCTGTCACACAGTCTGTGTGTGTGTGTGATTTTGAGTCTCTTGACACACAGTCTCTGTGTGTGTGTGTAGGGGAGGGGGCTTAATCATTTCACTGTGTGTCTGGCCTGCTAAAGTAAATACATTTCTTAAGCCTGGTATTTTTTAAATAAGTTTTTATTTTTATTTTTTTATAAGTAAAGGCATATAACCTGTTTAATTGTAGTGCATTGACAATAGTTTTATATAATTAGTGTATTAATTAAATTAACTTGGTCCATAAATCAAAAAAGTAAGTAAATAAATCAAAAAGGAAGTGTGTTAAAACTTCTGCATACATTAACTGATCTTGATGAAACTTCAGCAGTGTGTTCGTTGTAAGAGGTCGATCACATGGATGTGAGTCAAATATATAGCGCCACCAACTGGCAGCAGAAAGTGTTTCACTTTCAAAATGCTTTGAAATCGCACTCTTACTTTTACCCGATTTGCTTCAAACTTCATGTGTATAATGTAAACACACGCCAGATGAAGAGCTGTGAAAGCATTATTCAATATCTAAGATAATGTTGCCATAGCAACGCATCAAACTTTAACATTCCTTTTTTTTGATGATTTTGAGACTCTTAGCGGCTTTTGGGGCCCTTAACGGGTTTGAAAACTCTTGAAACTTTGCACACAGGTCAGATCCCACAGCCATCAGAGCCGGGCTGAAGATGGTACCCGGGTGTGGCAAGGGGGCTAGACAGCACCCCCTGGAACGGGGTCCAAAAACTTGGTCCATAAATCAAACACGCTTGCATGTAATAATATGAAACTCAGTACACATGTTGATCTCATCGTTTCATATATTCATATATTCTCCTCAAGCCGGACAACTTTCTAATTTACACTCATGAGCTAGGACCCACAGAAAGTCAGATATTTTGGTTTGAAAATGTTGAGTGTCTCTCTGAGCCTGACACTTCTGTATGGCAAGCCCTTTTAACATTTAAAAGCTAAGTTTGACTATTCGTAATTAACATTGTAGATATCAACAACGTCTTTCTAGTCGTAATTACATTTTGGATAGTTTGTATTATCATTTAAGATATCTGTAACGTAATTGTGACTAGTCGAAACGACAGATAGAGTATGGCAAGCCGTTTTAACATTTAATCATTTTAACCTACTAGTCTCTATTTTCATGCTACTAGTACTTATTTTTTAGATACTAGTATCTATTCCATTAAGTACTAGTACTTATTCATTAGCTACTAGTGCTTATTCTTTAGATACTAGTGCCTTTTCTTTAGATACTAGTGTTTATTCTTTAGGTACTAGTACCTTTTTAAAGATACTAGTACTTATTCATTAGACACTAGTCCTTATTTATTAGATACTAGTACTTATTCATTAGATGCTAGTCCTTATTCATTACATACCAATGCTTATTAATTAGTTACTAGTACTTATTCATTAGATACTAGTACCTATTAAATAGATACTAGTACTTATTCATTAGACACTAGTACTTATTTCAATGGTGACTAGTAACTATTCTTTTGTTACTAGTCACATTTTTTCCATTGACTTCTATGGTGATCTGTCATTCAGATGTCAACTATTCAGTTCTGACTAGTATGTTAGTATGTATTCCAATTGTGGAATACATACTAGTATGTATTCCAAAGCAGGGGTTACGTTTTTGCACGTCGTGCAGAATAACCCTAAAGGCACCAAGGTGGCGGTGCCACCGGCTTTATATATATATATATATATATATATATATATATATATATATATATATATATATATAAATATAGCTGCGAGCAGCGATGCGAGGGCCAAAGCCGGCGGTACCGCCATCCCGGTGCCTTTAGGTGCCTTTTTGGGCCCGCAATCGCTGCTCGCAGCTATATTTATATTTGGATTTTTTTTTTAATAAACACTGACTAAAAAAACGATAAAGTTTTAGGGCTGGACGATATGATGATATAGGCTAAATATAACACTGATATGAGTAATCACCCAGATTTAAACCTATATTGTATTTATATAAAATATTCACTGGCAAATTTGCTTTATGTTTAGGTCTATATTGCTTTTATTTCCCCAGAGTTGAAATCAGGCAAACATAAATGTCAGGCAACACGATTCCTGGCTGCATGTCAATATCCATGGATCACGACGATCTTTAGTAAGTTGTAAGGAACACTATATTGAGTCCAACATTTAATTTAAATTGATAAAATTGTTCGTTTTAGTCGCATTTTCGCAGTCTGCCCTATTAAATCCAGTCACGCAGCAGATATTTTGCCACTCGGTCAGGCTGAGAGGGGGTTGTTCCGGTGGGAAAGATCACGTGAATGCATTCCCTCTATACCAATTTCAGTCAGTAGGGGTGAAAAAAGAGCAGCTGGGGTAAAAATAGAGGTTGTGAAAGTTGTCCCCTGTCCTCCTCTACTGAATGACACTGGTTTGATGTCTCTGTCTCACCGCTGGACAAAGCTATTACAAAAAGAATGTTAATTTTGGACAAACAATACCCATTTCCACCAGTAGGGGTGAAAGTAGAGTAGTTGAGGTAAAAACAGAGGTTGTGAAAGTTGTCCCCTGTCCTCCTCTATTTAATGACACTGGTTTGATGTCTCTGTCTCACCGCTGGACAAAGCTATTACAAAAAGAATGTTAATTTTGGACAAACAATACCCATTTCCACCAGTAGGGGTGAAAGTAGAGTAGTTGAGGTAAAAACAGAGGTTGTGAAAGTTGTCCCCTGTCCTCCTCTAATAAATGACACTGGTTTGATGTCTCTGGCTCACTGCTGGACAAAGCTATTACAAAAAGAATGTCAATGTTGGACATGCAATACCAATTTCAGCCAGTAGGGGTGAAAAAAGAGCAGCTGGGGTAAAAATAAAGGTTGTGAAAGTTGTCCCCTGTCCTCCTCTATTTAATGACACTGGTTTGATGTCTCTGGCTCATTGCTGGACAAAGCTATTACAAAAAGAATGTTAATTTTGGACATACAATACCCATTTCCACCAGTAGGGGTGAAAGTAGAGTAGTTGAGGTAAAAACAGAGGTTGTGAAAGTTGTCCCCTGTACTCCTCTATTAAATGACACTGCTTTGATGTCTCTGGCTCACTGCTGGACAAAGCTATTACAAAAAGAATGTCAATTTTGGACAAACAATACCCATTTCCACCAGTAGGGGTGAAAGTAGAGTAGTTGAGGTAAAAACAGAGGTTGTGAAAGTTGTCCCCTGTCCTCCTCTATTTAATGACACTGGTTTGATGTCTTTGGCTCATTGCTGGACAAAGCTATTACAAAAAGAATGTTAATTTTGGACAAACAATATCCATTTCCACCAGTAGGGGTGAAAGTAGAGTAGTTGGGGTAAAAACAGGTTTTAAAAGTTGTCCCCTGTCCTCCTCTATTAAATGACACTAGTTTGATGTTTCTGTCTCACCGCTGGACAAAAGAATGTTAATATTGGACATGCAATACCAATTTCAGCCAGTAGGGGTGAAAAAAGAGCAGCTGGGGTAAAAATAAAGGTTGTGAAAGTTGTCCCCTGTCCTCCTCTATTTAATGACACTGGTTTGATGTCTCTGGCTCACTGCTGGACAAAGCTATTACAAAAAGAATGTCAATTTTGAATATGCAATACCTATTTCTGCCAGTAGTGGTAAAAATAGAGTAGTTGAGGTAAAAACAGAGGTTGTGAAATTTGTCCCCTGTCCTCCTCTACTGAATTACACTAGTTTGATGTCTCTGTCTCACCGCTGGACAAAGCTATTACAAAAAGAATGTTAATTTTGGACATGTAATACCCATTTCTGCTAATAGGGGTAAAGGAGTGGTTGTTAAAGATGCCCACTGAGGCCCCCTATAGACCTGCACTGGTCTCATATCAATAGGCCCTTTAAAATTAAAAAGCCATTACAAAAACACTCTGCGTTTTCCTTAAAAACGAAGAAAGAGTGCACTTTCCCCACGGTCCCTTACTCGCATCTCCCTCTAGACCGTGCTTTCCCGACGAAACTCACATTGCGGCGGCTTTTGGGGGGCATTGCTTATTATATACAGCGAAAATACGGAAAATTTAAGATTGTGAAACACGGTTAGCCTTGCCTTTTTAGCGGCAGTAGGGTTTAAATTATTGTTGGCCAAGCCGTCTAGGAGGTATATATTTTTTTTCTGCGAATGTCCGGGGAATATCGAAAACAAAACTAACTTTACCCCGGTGAGTCACACACCGTGGCTCTGTGAAATTTAAAACAAAAACCCGAAGCAGTGTGGTTTTGCCCGACGTAATGTGGCAGTGTTTTAAATTTTATAAATATTGTTTAAGCCCAGAGTTCTGTGGATATGTCAATTTTTTTAAGAAAATAACATACAACCCGACGTAGTGTGGTTTTGCCCGACGTAGGCTACTGTGGCAGTGTTTTGAATTGGATGAATCTTGTTAAGCCTGAGGTAGCATAAACTGTTTTATGAAAATAGCCTAACATAAAACCCGATGTGGTGTGGTTGTCTAACGTACTGTGACAGTGTTAATTTTTATTTCTCTAAACTGTTTTATGTAGTGAAATTTAAGGTTTAAAATAAAGTGGTTTTGATTAGGTTTAGAAGTTTCAGTCAGTGTGTGTTCATTAGCGTCCGAGCTGTGAATAATTAGATTAACGAATATCCTAAAGGAACTGGATAACGTGTAGTGATTATATCAGACATTGCAAATAACTATTAGATCATGAGATAGCCTACTGTAAAGTCTGATAACACATTTTGAAAATGGAAGAAATGATTGTAAAATACATTGCTAAACATGGTTCTCAGGGATTGTTTGACGGAATAGAAAATGTTGTTGATAAACCATATGAGTGGGTGATCTCTAAGTTTGAAAATGATCCCAAAATGCCTAAGAACAAAAATGGGAAAATTGCTAATGCGCTTCAAGCACTTTTTGCTTCATACAAAGTAACTAGGAAGAGAGTAGATGAGTTGGAGGCTGAAAATGAGCGACTCAGTGTTGGGGTAATTTCTACAAAAAAATATAGGATAAAGGATGTCCACATTGAGAAAATGAAAACACACACACACACACACACTATATTGTCTGTTGATTATTTGAGTAAAAAATAAAAAAATGGAAAAAATAAAAAAATAATAATAATAATGATACAACAAGGTGTTGACAAAAAACAAATGCATGATGGAGACTTGGCTATTGCCTATTCTGGCTACTTTGGGATGTTACCTTTAAAAATGCTGTTTGTGTAAATATCATTCTTATCAGTCAGTGCATTATGTTATGTTGTATTTGTTCCATATTGAAACGTCAGGTTGAAGATAATTCTATGATCAATATTGGATGTTCCCGTTGGATGTGATGGTTCTTGATTACCTCTCAAACCCAAATATTTGTACAAAAATAATAATAATAATAATAATTTCTTAACACAAACTATGATAAGTCTGCTCAAGTGAAGTAGAGCTGTAACTAGTGTGCATGAGGTGTCATTCCAATGACGGGTAAGACTTCTCCAATGGCACTAGGAGGGCAACCTAAGACAGGGTGACACTGCCACTGGGCACCTGCCCACCAGGAAAGGGAGGAGTTATTTAGGAAATGGGAGTGGATGTGATGCTACTGGTGGCCAAGAGCATCAAAGGGCGGACTGTAAGAATTTATAGTCTGCTCCGATCAAACTTCCACTCCAATATAGATTATATTGAAATGTTCCTTCACTTAAAAGAGCTTATTTATCATAGAATCAATTCCTTACAATCTTAAAAGTATCAGAGTCATGTTTGACACCTATAGTGTGGGAGCGACAGCGGGTATTCGAGAACCATCTTGATTAGGGAGCTTCAAAGAGACGTTGTTATCACCTTAAACATTTGGCCATTCTTATTTGAAAGAAGATCAAAGATGTGAGCACAGAGGGACGACTTTTGTTGTTATCCTCAATTTACATATAAGACAGAGCTTCAGCTCCATGCGAAGGGAGAAGAGGACTTTGTTATTCTTAGGGACAGAACACAGCTTGTACGACAGAAGCAACTTCATTTACATTAAGAGGACAGTAACAGGATAAAAGGTGAAAGATTTGAATGTTCTGGGTTCATTCTCACGCCGGTGAACCCAAGGTGCGTTGTGTGCCTTGCGACTGCTATGCTGTAAATAAACTTCATTTTTGAGATCTTCGACGTCCACATTCATAAACTCAAACTTCTATAACTTTTTTCTGTTTCACATTCTTAATTTATTTCACTTCTACAAAAATCTGCCAAATGTCTTCTTTAAAACGAGACCAATCTTACGTCTATATTCCAAAGCATTCTTAAATTACAACCATTTAAGTTTGAAATGTGCATTTTCATCTATATTCAAAAAAAGGGGGGGGGGTGACACTTAATTAATCCTTGTTGTAATGTTTTGCAAAAACACACACAGCGTATGGCAGAGAGCGCTACAAGTTCCGTGTTGACAGTGGGCATGACTTATAAGTTGAACCAATCAACGTACACCTAGGGAAAGGGAACTAAAAAAGTCCTTGCTCTAGACTAGGTACTGAAAGAGTTATAGGAATTACGGTCTGAGGAACTAAAAAATCCCCAATTTAGTCTGGTCGGAACACGAGAAAAAAAGGGTTATAGGAACGTTAGGTTCTAGGAACTGCAAAGTCCCTCCGGTCGGAAAGCGACTATTGTGCTTATGGAGATGCTGGTGTCAGGCTAAGCAGCTGTTGTTTGCTGATTGGTTGGCAGTACGAATGTCGGCAGATATTTTTTAAACGAAAATAATTTAAAATGTAAATTACATTTGAGCGTTATGGCACTATAGCCTATATTGGATTTTTATTTCTGTGGCCCTATGACTTCTGTTTATTGACGTCACAGAACTGCCAGATTCAAACTGCTTTCGTGGTTGGGGTTTGCTGGCACTGAGCCAGAGACGGACTCGCTCAGCACTTGTCATATCACAAATAATATGTTTTGTTTTCAACCACATGATGTTTATTTTAGGTTTCAGACATTTAAATACACATGAGCACTAGTAAAGCAATACATTTGGAGTTAGTAAAATAGAGGGTTTTATCAATGTCACGTTCTGGGCAGTAACCCGGATGAGCGGCCATAATGGAGGCACTCGGATGTAAACAACAGCATAGACTGCACTGTTAATGTACTACTAAACACATTGTTACACTAAATATATATATATATATATATATATATATATATATATATATATATATATATATATATATATATATATATATATATATATATATATATATATATATAAAATAAATATAGCTGCAAGCAGCAATGTCCGGGGCCAAGCACAATCAGATGACAAAACATGCCAACATGTGTAAGACCAACTGCAGCAAGGAGCAATTGAAGACATTTAAAGATGAATTTAGGCAAAATGGCTGAAAAATCACATACAATTAACAAAAAAAATGTGATTTAATGGATTATCACTTTCGACCAATAGGTGGCGTAGTTACAAAATCGAACCTTTTACAACATTTCAGACCAGTCGCATTAAAATCCGCATATTTATTAAAAAGTTATAAGCATTATTAGAAATTTTGTTATAACTTTGACCAAAAGGTGGCGCTGTCTTGAAATCTTTTGAGTACCTTCAGGGGATGGTGCTGATGGCACAAACTGAGTTTCGCAATGTTACACCAATGCATTCGTTAAATACAGCATGTTATGTTCTATTATAGCGCCACCAAGAGGCTCAGTCACACATTTTTTTTATGTGTCCTCAGGACTGAGCCCATACATGTGTGTGCCAAATTTGGTGAAAATATCTCAATTCGCTTCGGAGTTATACACATTTATGTGAAAAAACACGTAAAATTTGACTGACACGTGACTTTGATTGAGTTTTACTACCCCTTCCTATCAATATTTTCGCATTTGGGAATTGGCATTTAGCTATCGACCTATGTTTCCAATTTTCTGACGGTGGTTTCGTCTTGATCGGAACAGTGGTTTCGAAGATATCGCCAAATGTTTTTTTCGCGCTAAATCGCTGCACTACACCAACCGTAAGACGAAACCCAGCATATGTGGTATCGTTGGACTCAGCAACGATTCAGGAACTCAAGGAGATGACTCCCTTGAAAATAAGTCAACCACAGCCAGAGTTATAAGCGTTTGAAAATTTATTTTTTCCACTGAGTTGGCGCTGTTTCGAAACTTCTCAGGCTCCTTCAGGGCATCGTACTGATGACCCATACCGAATTTTGTAACAATTTGTTCATGCGTTCAAAAAATACAGCATTTTAGCACATAATTCAAAATGGCCGACAGCCAAAATGGCCGATCTGGGAAAATTGGATATCGGTCGACTTGGCATGATGCCCTGAATCTAACGAGACCAAGTTTATGATTTTTGGAGAAACCGTTCAGAAGTTATGAGCAAAAATAGCTATTTTTCATATCTCCGGACCAGTAGGTGGCGCAGCGCCAAAACGCTGCATGTTGCCTTAGGTCATGCTTGTGATGACATGTACCAAGTTTGGTCTAAAAACGAGTAAGCGTTGCGGAGATACAGCCTTATGTCTGTTTTTGCAAGTGTTACGTAAAATTAATTTGTGCGGTATTCGAAAACTGTTAAGCAAATCGACTTGAATTCCATAAAATTTTTTCAGTACAGCCTGGAGATGATCTGGTGCAATTTTGGTAAAAATCGGAAAAAACGTCTAGGACGAGTTTGCAAAAGTATGTTTTTTGAACAATTCAAAATGGCGGCCATATTTGATGACGAAAAATGACGTCATATGATGCGATCAAATCGCCATGAGCTCAGGAATCAGAGGAAAAAAGAATTGTGTTGATAGACCTCATGGTTTAAAAGTTATTAGCATAATAATAGTGAAAATTTGGACTGTTGGTGGCGCTAGAGGGATTGAGTTGGAGACTCCAAATTTGCTATAAAGACTTTTCAGACTGTCCTCTATCAGTGTACCAAATTTCATAACTTTCTCGCAATCGGTTCTATGGGCTGCCATAGACACCCAGTCGGAAGAAGGAAGAAGAATAATAATAAGAACCGGAACAGATACAATAGGTGCCTCCGCACCATTGGTGTTTGGCCCCTAAATAGCTGCAAGCAGCCATTACCGGGCCAAGCGCAAGAAGCGGCAACATATGCCAAAATGGCTAGGAGTGGCAGACCAACTGCAGCAAGGAGTAATTAATGGCACTTTAAGAGAACTTTGTGCAAATGACTAAAACAAAATCACATAAACATTAGCTTTTCAGATGATTTAATATTTTATCACTATCGACAAATAGGTGGCGCAGTTATGAAATTGATACGTTGTGATCAGAGTGAGATGACAATGACACATACAAAGTTTGGTGTCAAAATGTGAAGGCATTGCAGAGATAAAGCCTAAATAGTCATTTTGGCAGCATGCCTCAACTTTGATGCTGTGGTATACGAAAACGGTTTTGTCTATCGCTCACGCAATCCATAACCTTTAGTCGGCACAGTCTGGAGATGATACGATTCAATTTTCGTGAAAATCGGACAAACGGTCTAGGAGGAGTTTGAAAAAGAAGGTTTTTCAAAGAAATAAAGATGGCGGACAAGAAGTTTGGCTGATTATGGCAAACCTGATATCTATGTTTTCTGCATAACCCAAGGAATCTATTAAGATCAGTTTCATTGCAATAGGCAAATTTATTCAAAAGTTATTAGCATTTTTGGAAATTAATTATAACTTTTGACCAACAGGTGGTGCTTTTTTAAATCTTTTGAGTACCTTCAGGGCATGCTGCTTATGGCACACACTGAGGCCACGTTTACACAAAGCCGGGTATTTAGCAAAACGAATATTTTCCCCTCTCTCGTTTTCAAAAATAACATCGTTTACACCCCCGCATAAATACGCCGTCGAGCGCCATCATAACTATGCTAAACCTAAGGCGGCAGTGTAGGGGTTAAAAGATAAAGCCATGCAAGCCAATCAGAATCCTGGAATCGACAAGAGAGAACCTAAAACGCCGTTTCTCCCAGTTTACACGACAAACAAATATCCGGCGTTTTCAAAAATCTCCACTTTGCCCTGGAGTTTTTAGAAATATTCGTTTTCAGTGATAAAAACGGCGTTTTCGTGTAAATGAGAGAGCAAAACGCAGAGAAATATCTGCGTTTTTCCATCGTGTAAACGGGGCCTGAGTTTCGTAATGTTAGACCAAAGCATTTGTTTAGTATAGCATTTTATTTCACAAAACTGTATTGAAGTCAATGGGAATTTCACGTTTTGTTCTATTAAAGCGCCACCTGAGAGGCTCAGTCCCACAATTTTTTTATGTGTCCTCAGAGTGAGCCCATACATATGTGTATTAATTTTGGTGAAAATATCTCAATTCACATCAGAGTTATAGACATTTATATGAAAAAACACAAAAATGATCGACACATGACTTTGTTTGAATATTACTACCCCTTACTATCAATATTTTCGCAGTTTGGCATTGGCGTTTAGCCTATCGACCTATGTTTTCGTTTTTCTGGCAGTGGTTTCGTCTCCATTCGGAACAGCGGTTTCGAAGATATCACCAAATGTTTTTTTCGCGTGAAATCGCTACCGCTACACCAACCGTGAAGATGTGAAGATGACTCCCGTGAAAATAAGTGTACCACACCCAAAGTTATAAGCGTTTGGAAAAAAAATTCACCACTAGGTGGCGCTGTTTCGAAACTTCTCAGGCTCCTTCAGGGCATCGTACTGATGACCCATACCGAGTTTCGTAACAATTCGTTCATGCGTTCAAAAAATACAGCATTTTAGCACATAATTCAAAATGTCCGACAGCCAAAATGGCTGATCTGGGAAAATTGGATATCTGGTCGACTCGGCATGACGCCCTGAATCTAACGAGACCAAGTTTATGATTTTTGGAGAAACCGTTCAGAAGTTATGAGCAAAAATAGCCATTTTTCATATCTCCGGACCAGTAGGTGGCGCAGCGCCGAAACGCTACATGTTGCCTCAGGTCATGCTTGTGATGACATGCACCAAGTTTGGTCTGAAAACGAGTAAGCGTTGCGGAGATACAGCCTTATGTCTGTTTTTGCAAGTATTACGTAAAATTAATTTGCGCGGTATTTGAAAACTGCTAAGCGAATCGTCTTGAATTCCATAACTTTTTATCAGCACAGCCTGGAGCTGATCTGGTGCAATTTTGGTTAAAATCGGAAAAAACGTCTGAGGATGAGTTCGCAAAAGTAGGTTTTTTGAACAATTCAAAATGGCGGCCATATTTGATGACAAAAAATGACGTCATATGATGCGATCAAATCGGCATGAGCCCCTCCTTGAACTGCCACCTTAACGTGGTGGAGGGGTTTGAGTACTCGAATCAACTCTAGCAGCTATGTTGTCTGGGGCTAAATGCCCCTGGTAGGGTCTCCCAAGGCAAACAGGTCCTAGGCGACGGGTCAGACTAAGAGCGGTTCAACACCCCTTATGATGAAAATTATAACAAGGACCGTGACGTCTCCCGGTATGGGCGCAGCCGGGGCCCCACCCTGGAGCCAGGCCCGGGGTTGGGGCTCGCATGCCGAGCGCCTGGTGGCCGGGCCTCTTCCCACTGGGTCCGGCCTGGGTTCAGCCTGAAGGAGTGACGTGGGACCGACTTCCCGTGGGCTCACCACCTGCAGGAGGAGCCGCAAGGGGCCGGTGCAGAGAGGATCTGGGCGGCAGTCAAAGGCAGGGGCCTCGGCGACCTCGATCCCTGGACACGGAAACTAGCTTTAGGGACGTAGAACGTCACCTCGCTGGCGGGGAAGGAGCCTGAGATTGTGCGTGAGGTTGAGAGGTTCCGAACTAGAGATAGTCGGGATCACCTCTACGCATGGCTTGGGCTCTGGAACCACACTCCTTGAGAGAGGATGGACTCTTCACCACTCTGGAGTTACCCATGGTGAGAGGCGACGGGCTGGTGTGGGTTTGCTTATAGCCCCCCAGCTCAGCCGCCATGTGTTGGAGTTTACCCCGGTGAACGAGAGGGTCGTTTCCTGCGCCTACGGGTCGGGGATAGGTCTCCCACTGTCGCTTGTGCTCACGGGCCAAACGGCAGTGCAGAGCAACCCGGCCTCTCTTGGGGTCTCTGGGAGGATTGGGAGGTGATTGGGAGGAACGGCCCTCCCGACCTGAACCCGAGTGGTGTCCAGTTATTGGACTTCTGTGCTAGTTATAGTTTGTCCATAACGAACACCATGTTCAAGCATAAGGGTGTCCACCAGTGCACGTGGCACCAGGACACCCTAGGTCGTAGGTCGATGATCGACTTTGTGGTGGTTTCATCTGACCTGCGGCCGTATGTCTTGGACACTCGGGTGAAGAGAGGGGCGGAGCTGTCAACTGATCACCACCTGGTTGTGAGTTGGATCCGATGGCGGGGAGGAGGCTGGACAGACTCGGCAGACCCAAGCATACTGTAAGGGTTTGCTGGGAACGTCTGGCCGAATCTCCTGTCAGAGAGATCTTCAACTCTCACCTCCGGCAGAGCTACGACCAGATCCCGAGGGAGGCTGGAGATATTGAGTGTAAGTGGACCATGTTCTCCACCTCCATTGTCGGAGTGGCTGCTCGGAGCTGTGGCCGGAGGTCTCCGGTGCCTGTCGAGCCCCGAACCCGGTGGTGGACACCGGAAGTAAAGGATGCCGTTCAAGCTGAAAAGGAGTCCTATCGGGCCTGGTTGGCCTGTGGACTCCGGAGGCAGCTGACAGGTACCGGCAGGCCAAGCGGACTGCGGCCCAGGTGGTTGTGGAGGCAAAACTCAGGCCTGGGAGGAGTTCGGTGAGGCCATGGAGAAGGACTATCGGCTGGCCTCGAGAGATTCTGGCAAACTGTCAGGCGCCTCAGGAGGGGAAACAGTCCCCTACCAATGCTGTTTACAGTAGGGGTGGGCGGCTGTTGACCTCAACTGGGGATGTCGTCGGACGGTGGAAGGAATACTTCGAGGATCTCCTCAATCCCGCCGCCACGTCTTCCATTGAGGAAGCAGAGGCTGAGGGCTCAGAGGTGGACTCGCCCATCACCCTAGCTGAGGTCACCGAGGTAGTCAAGAAACTCCTCGGTGGCAAGGCACCGGGGGTGGGATGAGATCCGCCCTGAATACCTCAAGTCTCTGGATGTTGTGGGGCTGTCTTGGTCGACACGCCTCTGCAGCATCGCGTGGCAGTCGGGGACAGTGCCTCTGGGATGGCAGACCGGGGTGGTGGTTCCTCTTTTTAAGAAGGGGTACCGGAGGGTGTGTTCCAACTACAGGGGATCACACTTCTCAGCCTCCCTGGGAAAGTCTATGCCAGGGTACTGGAGAGGAGAATACGGCCGATAGTGGAACCTCGGATTCAGGAGGAACAGTGCGGTTTTCGTCCGGGCCGTGGAACACTGGACCAGCTCTATACTCTCTGCAGGGTGCTGGAGGGTTCATGGGAGTTTGCCCAACCAGTCCACATGTGTTTTGTGGATTTGGAGAAGGCATTCGACTGTGTCCCCCAAGGCGGCCTGTGGAGGGTGCTCCGGGAATACGGGGTCCGGGGTCCTTTGCTAAGGGCTGTCCGGTCCCTGTATGACCGAAGCAGGAGCTTGGTTCGCATTGCCGGTAGTAAGTCAGACTTCTTCTCAGTGCATGTTGGACTCCGGCAGGGCTGCCCTTTGTCATCGGTTCTGTTCATAATTTTTATGGACAGAATTTCTAGGTGCAGCCAGGGGCCGGAGGGTGTCAGGTTTGGGGACAACACGCAATTTCGTCTCTGCTCTTTGCAGATGATGTTGTCGTGTTGGCCCCTTCACACCAGGACCTTCAGCATGCACTGAGATGGTTTGCAGCCGAGTGTGAAGCGGCTGGGATGAGAATCAGCACCTCCAAATCCGAGGCCATGGTCCTCAGTCGGAAAAGGGTGGCTTGCTCACTTCAGGTGGGTGGAGAAATCCTTCCTCAAGTGGAGGAGTTTAAGTATCTTGGGGTTTTGTTCACGAGTGAGGGAAGGATGGAACGGGAGATTGACAGACGGATCGGTGCAGCTTCTGCAGTAATGCGGTCGATGTACCGGTCTGTTGTGGTGAAGAAGGAGCTGAGCCGTAAGGCAAAGCTCTCGATTTACCGGTCAATCTACGTTCCTACTCTCACCTATGGTCATGAGCTTTGGGTCATGACCGAAAGGACAAGATCCCGGATACAGGCGGCCGAAATGAGCTTTCTCCGCAGGGTGGCTGGGCGATCCCTTAGAGATAGGGTGAGAAGCTCGGTCACTCGGGAGGAGCTCAGAGTAGAGCCGCTGCTCCTCCACATCGAGAGGGGTCAGCTGAGGTGGCTCGGGCATCTGTTCCGGATGCCTCCTGGACGCCTCCCCGGGGAGGTGTTCAGGGCACGTCCCACTGGGCGGAGGCCCCGGGGAAGACCTAGGACACGCTGGAGAGACTATGTCTCCCGGCTGGCCTGGGAACGCCTCGGTGTCCCCCCAGAAGAGCTAGAGGAAGTGTCTAGGGAGAGGGAAGTCTGGGCATCTCTGCTTAGACTGCTGCCCCGCGACCCGGCCCCGGATGAAGCGGAAGAAGATGGATGGATGGATGGATGGAAATCGGCATGAGCTCAGGAAGCAGAGGAAAAAAGAATTTTGTTGATAGACCTTATGGTTCAAAAGTTATTAGCATAATAAAAGTGAAATTTTGGACTGTTGGTGGCGCTAGAGGGATTGAGTTGGAGACTCCAAATTTGCTATAGAGACTTTACAGACTGTCCTCTATCAGTGTACCAAATTTCATAACTTTCCCGCAATCGGTTCTATGGGCTGCCATAGACACCCAGTCGGAAGTCGGAAGAAGAATAATAATAAGAACCGGAACAGATACAATAGGTGCCTCCGGCACCATCGGTGCTTGGCCCCTAAAAATCTGTGGTAGGTGCGAAATCATATAGAGAAGGACGTATCAAGCAGGAGAGAGCGCAATATTTTGACAAACTAAAGTTAATTTGTGGTAAAGGTCTGAATGAGCTAGCTTCTCTAGCCTGTATGGCAATTCTTCCTTCTATCTCTTATCCCGACATAGGCTGCATTCAGATTGCCAGCCCAAAAAGCACATGGAATCTGTTTCAAGCTACATCCATATGTGGTTTGAAAACCTATTCAAATATCAGGACAAATGCCTCAGTCTGAACGATCGGATTCCAGGTGGTATGCGACTCTCATGCCACATAAAATGTAAACGTCAGTGGTTTTTAGAGAAGACATGCTGCAAGTTGCTGCCGAAACAATGCTGTGTTGTTGCAAAGTGCCGGACGAGCAGAAAATGATTATTTCTGAAACATACCGGCAAACCGGCGCAGACAAGAACGGGAAAAAAGCTGTACATAGCAGCCAGTTCTGCAGCTCAATACGCAGTCTAGTCCAGTGCGGCGGTGGCTAAACATGAGTTGTAAAAATTAAATTAGAAAACATCTCTATTGCAAATGCAATCCCCTCCATCAGTGCCAATGTCAGTGCAGTATTGCCCGAGAGCTGAATGGACTCACAAATTGGATCTGAACACTTGCGATAAACAGTGTTGGACATCATTTTAGATCAGATAAGCTGATGCTGTGCGTCTTTCAACCACAAACGCCTTCTTCGTCAGTTTTTTTAACTCTTCTCTTTAACTTTTAGTAGTCTATATAACACGAAAGGTATGTTACTCGATGCGACCGATTAGTACAGACCAAAACTTTACCGTTTTTCAGCAGAAATAATCAGCCAAATTTGCGAGTCCGTTCAGTTCAATGGCATATATGATCTGTGCCTCCAACATGGCCGACTTCCGGATTGATGACGCGTCGTGAAAACCCTCTATATGTCACTGATGTCTATGGAAGCAGCAATAACAATCAATTCAAATGTAATTTGCCGATGTGTTTTATTTATATATCAGACACACAGCGGAACTATAAAGTTTACTCTATTCTTCTCCATGTTCAACGGCCACTTTCTTTCATGTATTTCGGGAGAAACTGAGTGCTGTAAATCCAGCTGACAGGACTCTCTAAACTGCGGCGCTCATCTTGTTATATAGAAAGTAGTCCAGTCATTTTAAGCCAAAATAGGGGTCAACCTTGAACAAATTGCAACAGAAGCAAAGTCAACTGATTTTGTATCCTCAATATATCCTGAGTAAGGGGGAAAAAGCCCTGAAGAATCCCATTAGGGGAAAGTTTAGAAAAAGACCAAAATATAGAGCATTTTGCAAGATGTAAACAACACTGGTCCAGAAACACTTCCTGTTTCAGTTTGTAACTGTTTTCTTTATTTCACATGTAAAGAAAACATCTTAAAGATGTTTGTTTAACTTTTTGATTCAGTTTTATATGTTCTGTTGGTTGTATTTTATCCCAGCTTTTGTGTAGTGTTAAAAAACTGAAACAGGAATTGCTTCTGGACCAGTGTTGTTTACATCTTGCAAAATGGTCTATATCCCATTCATTTGCCTATTCATTCTTTTTCTCACGTGAATAGGGTAACAATTTTAACCTTTAGATATCATCATGAAAATCACTGAGTTGATTACTTACATCAAGACAAACAAAACATGTATTACAAGTTTTTTTTGCAATTGTTTGATAACATGGATAACTGGTGCATAATCTAATAACATATGTGCTAATTTGCACAATTATCCAAACAGATCTAAACATTGGGTATAGCAGATGAAAATGTTTTTTTTTTTAATCTTGTTGACATATAACAGTAAAAGACTTAATGTTAAGGTCTGGATGGAACCCATTTAGGCTACCCATGAACATTAATACAGGAAGAAGTACTTTAGAAACCAGCCTTTATTAATTATTATGGCAGAGATGGGGTTTGGGGCTGGGTCAGTGGGTCTGTTTCTGGGGGATGAGTCTGAGGGAAGAACAGGAGACATGGGTAAGGAGAATGCAGAAGACAAAAGATAGGTGAAATAAAAGGTGTCTGGATCAAAAAATCTAGTTACGTACACAATGCACTCAATGCCAAAACCCCATCTCTGCCATAATAATTAATAAAGGCTGGTTTCTAAAGTATATATACTGGTATCTAAATTATGCTGGTTTCTAATATATATATATATATATATATATATATATATATATATATATATATATATATATATATATATATATATATATATATATATATATATATATATATATATATATATATATATATTTATCTATTTAACAATAACCCAAGTTTAGTAAAACATTTTTTATTAAGACTATAAAAATAATTCTGCATCCATTATTAGGTTTGCACATGAATAATATTTTCATGTTATGCAGTAGGCCTATAGCTTACATTTTGATTCTTAAATTCTCCTAACTCTGTCTTAAATGAAATTAATTTTTAAAATCAAAACTAATAAGAAGATTAGTATTTTGAGACAAATGTTTTAGAGATAGCCTGTATGTTTTGTCTTGTCAGAAAATGCTATGATGTAACACGGAATCATCCTAACATCAGACACTAATGTGAGACAACAAAAGCAAATTAAAACCCATTAAAATCAGTGATACTGTCTGCACTTGACACAATTGCTGATTACTATAAGAGGGAAAAGCTGCTGATAACTTATTATTGGTAAGATACAAATACGCTACCCTTTCTCTGACCTTTAGAATGTGGCAGTAAAAGGAAAACCTGTTAGTGTGATCCTTCCACCCCCTTACATTTATTTCATGTACTTTCATCATGGGCATATTCAAATTAATTAACCAATCAGTAATACCATTGATCAGCTAAATGTGGATGGTTTTCCACCAAGAAACGAACAATGTTATTATGATTGATACTGCAAAGCTGCTTTGATGCAATCTATTTATTGTGAAAAGCGCTATATAAATATACTTGACTTGATCTCTGATAGAAAGTACTTTTGGTGAAAAAGGTCAAGTTTTTATTCAAGTCTATATTCCAACTGCCATTTGTAAGATTTTAACATTAATTGTATAGTTTATTTATTTATTTCAAATATAGAATAAAGGGTTTGATGTAACAGGCTACTTTTGTTTATTTTATAATTGTTGCTTGCATTGTTTTTTTCTGTATTGTTTGTTTGTTTTTTATACCTCTGTGGGGATAGGTAATTAAGCTTTTGAATTTGAATTTAACTGCTGGTCTAGGGTCAGTGTTTTATGTGGCATATTGCTAATTTGGCAAACAATCCAGTGAGTAGCTATCTGCATCAAATATTTTGGTTTACAAAGTGTTTTTGCAGCATTGAGCGATGTAGGCAATCACAGACATGTCTGGTAATTTCTTCAGACGCAATGGCCAGAAGGGTTTAAAGGTGCCATCTGGATTTCTAAATCAAAAAATATTCAATTTTCCATAACAGATGGGGGCAGTATACCTCCAGAAATTGAGTTGTGCCTGCGGCCGCACGCTCACGTCTTCAAACAACACAAGCAAGCTCTGTTTTGCTCTTTTTCTCACGCATATTATTCAAATCAATTGACACGATAGTAAAAGGTTGGAAGACCGCAGTTTCACGTGGAGCATTTGGAGATTTTTAGAGATCAGAGACTCAATGAACAACATCTCAACACTAAATGATGAAGACCGTCTCATAGATGCCTGTCTCAAAAACAAGCTGGTGCCTTTCCACGATATGGGAAAATAAAAGCCTGGGCAATTATTTTAAGTTTACGGTATTCGTTTTGTTCATATTGTAGCTAGGCCACATAAAGAAAGAATATTTATATTGCTGTGAAGTATTTGTATGATGCTTACCAGACAGCTGTTCTTTTATAATTATTCTTCCACTGTTGAATCCCCGACATGTGATTGTGTTCCTGTTTTCTGGACTGGTACACTCACACACTCACTGGACTTATTTCCTTGTTTGTATATATTTATTGCTGGTGCTTTATATCCAATACACTTTAAGGTATTATTCCATCTTGTTTGTCGTTGTGTTTATGAATTGAGCAAATAGAACAATTCCATTCTAAGAATTTATAGAGGGTTTAACCGTATATTTTGTGGTGTATCCTGCCTTAATTAGGCTGAGCGTTACATATTGGTGGCCCGTACGGGGACCCTTTATTATTGTTCTTTTTGTATTTTTTTGTTTTTTGTTTTCAAGATGGATGTGGGAAATACTGGTACAGTTACAGAAGTTGTTGATAATGCTGATGACTTGGTTACATTTGATAATGTCCCAAATGACACTGAAGCAAAAGATCTTACTGGTATTCCAGTCTCTTTTGGGACTAGACGTAATCCTACTGCTGAAATCACTTCAATGCTTAGTTCATTGTACATTTCTGACACAGAACAATCTGATGATGATGATGATGATGAGAGTTGTACACAAACTGTTGGTATGGTACAATCTCTGCAATCAGAAATAACTCAATGTAAAGTTGATTTATTGGCCCTTGATAACAAAGTACAATCCATAGAACAAGATTTCAAACAGTCAATAGACAGTACATTAAATCGGGAAACAAGTTTCAGGCAGGCTGTAGATTCTAGATTGGCAAAGGTGGAAGATTATGTTGCGGATGCCCTGGAAAAATTAGAAAAGGCTGTGACAAATTGTTTTCTGAGGAGAGATGCGAAATGGGAAAGTCAAATGAGAAAAATGAGGCTCACTAGCACTCCCACACTCACCAGATTACAGGCCTATGCTCCAGATACTTCCCGATTTCCCACTGTCCATCAACCGCTGACCCCAGCTCGAGTATCTGGAGAGAAAATTACCTCTCATAAACCCCTCAATGCTACTTATGATGTTCAACAACCTATGTATGATAAACACTCTTATTTGCTTACCCCCTCTTTAGTGGCAGGTTCATCCTCATTCTGTGCCTCGACCTCCTATCCGCATCGAATTCCCCTCTTTTGGTGACTCATGTGAGACGGCGGAGGTGCTCAACTTTATTGAACAGTGTGAGAATTTCCTGGAGATCCGGCCCCTTCCCAGTGCAGAACTCCTAGGAACCTTAAGCACGGTGCTGAAAGGACCTGCTCTGAGCTGGTGGAAAGCAGAGAAGGTCAAGGTAACGGATTGGAAATCCTTCAAAGAGGCATTCATGACTGCTTTTCTTTCAGACGATTACCTCACGGAAGTGGAGGAAAAGATGATGACAATGGTTCAACAGCCACAACAACGTCTGAGGGACTTTGCATATGACTACCGGGCCCTATGTCTGAAATGGAAGCCAGATATATCTGAGCAGGACTTAGTAAATCGTATACTTAACAACATCAACCCCAGGGTCGCAGGATGTATGAGGGGAACCGTCAACTCGGTTGAGCAGCTGGTGAAGGTGGGCTCTATGGTGGAAAAGGACCATATGGGAGCCAAAGACTACTGGCAAAAAGTCAGCACTCAGAGCAGTAAAGAAAAGACCAATAAGAAATCGGCTAAACGTACCTCAAACAAAAACCTGGCTGGCGTAACACTAGCACAACCCCATCCAGTGTCATCTCTCCTGATGGTGCCTGTAAGAGTGAACGGCAAAGAAGTGAAGGCTGTATTAGACACAGGTAGCACTTACACCTTAATGCAGGAAAGCCTGTGGAAACAGTTGAGAGGTGAAATTCCATCAGTCGTTACCTCCAGTCCACAGAGGTTCATAATGGCGGACGGCACGATTCACCAGTCCAGAGATCTGCAAAGGATTAGGATTCAATGGCATGACCAAGAATGCAGTTTGGATACTTATATCCTAAAAGACACTCACCTCGCGTTTCCTCTTATTGCCGGTTTGGACTTCCTGAGGGACACGGGAGCAGTCCTGGAAGTGGGACGAGGCAGATATGGATTAAGATCTGAAAAAGGAAACACCTATTACTCTTTCTTGCCATCGCAGATGCCAACTGGTCCTGTGATCACGGCTGGTCAAGATCTTCCTCATAGGGATGCAAAGCTGAATTTATACTATGCGATACCATCCACAGGTAGACTTCCCGAACTCTTCTCCATTCTCCCCGAGAGCACTATGTGGGACTCGGACAATCAGGAGGAGTTGTTGAAGTTGAGATCTGCCTGGCCCCGCACCACCTCCAACAACCTGGGTAAGACCTCAATTGTACAACACAAAATCACCTTATCTGATGACATACCCCTCAAATCCCGGGCGTACAGAGTTTCTCCTCTTAAAAAGCAGATTATAGAGGAGCAAATAGATCAGATGCTGCGAGACAATATTATTGAACCTTCTTTCTCGCCGTGGTCTTCACCGGTGGTCCTTGTCCCCAAACCTGATGGCTCACACAGGTTCTGCGTGGATTTTAGGAGGCTGAACAGCAAGACAGTGGCGGACGCTTATCCAATGCCGTTGATCCACGACATCCTTGAATCCTTGGAAGGAGCCTCTTGGTTTAGTTCCTTGGATCTGCAGTCTGGATACTGGCAGGTGGAGATGGAGGAACAGAGTAAGGAAAAAACTGCTTTTATCTCCACCAAGGGGCTATTTCAATTCAAGTCGATGCCATATGGGCTCAGAAATGCCGCTGCTACCTTCCAGCGACTGATGGAGAGAGTTCTGTCTGATTTGAGAGGGAAGATTTGTTTCGTTTATATTGACGACATCATCATCTATTCAAAGTCAATAGAACAACACGTTCAACATCTCAACATGGTTCTACATAGACTTACTCAAGCCAACCTGACGTTGAACATGAAGAAATGCCATTTCTTCAAGGGACAGCTCAAATTCCTCGGCCATATAGTCTCTGAGAGGGGAGTGGAGATTGACCGAGAAAAGACCAGTGCTGTTGCAGAGTTCCCAATCCCACAAGATCTCAAAGCCTTGCAAAGATTTCTGGGATTGGCAGGGTGGTATCATAAGTTTATACTCCACTTCGCGGACATTGCTGCACCTTTGAACAATCTAAAAAAGAGAGGTGTTAAGTAGGAGTGGACCTCTGAGTGTCAGTCTAGTATGGATGCACTTAAACAAGCTTTACAAAACTCACCGGTGTTAATACAACCAGACATCACTAAAGACTTCCAGGTTCACACGGATGCTATTGAGGTAGGGCTGGGCGCCATCCTCACTCAACAATCAGAGGAGGGAGAAAAGGTGGTGGCGTATGCATCAAGGACCTTAACTGGAACAGAGAAGAATTATAGCACTTCTGAAAAGGAATGTCTAGCAGTGGTTTGGGCTGTTGAAAAGTGGAGACATTACCTAGAGGGTAGAGCCTTCAACGTCTTCACGGACCATGCGGCACTAGCTTGGGCATTCAACTGCCCTAAAACCTCTTCACGCCTAACTCACTGGACACTACGACTGCAACAGTTCAATTTTCAGGTCCATCATTGAAAAGGCTGCCTCAACATGGGACCTGATGCTTTGTCCCGGGTCCAGGTTATGCCTGATGCTGATGTCTATGCTTGTCTATCCATATCTTCCCAACATGTGTCTACATTACCTCACTCTCTTGAGGAGATTACTAAAGCTCAACAATTGGACACTACCATCACTGAATTGCAATCCAAACATTCAACCTCGATCAGTCAAGGAGCAAGCCATCACCTTTGAAAACCTCCAAGGGGTATGGTACCGCAAAGTTCCTATGAAAGAGAAAGGAGAGAAGTATCAGTTGGTAGTACCACTATCATTAACCTCTGACTTCATGCACTATTACCATGATAATCCGCTTGGAGGTCATCTCGGACAGTTGAAGACTCTGCTGAAAATCTTAGACGTGGCATGGTGGCCGTCCGTTAGGAAGGACGTGTGCCAATACGTCAAAAGCTGTGAGATCTGCCAGAAATATAAACCAAGCAATACAAAACCTTCTGGATTGATGCAGAGTACACAGATCACGGAACCTGGACACACGTTGGGGGTGGATCTAATGGGACCATTCCCCGCCAGTAAACGACAGAACACATACCTCCTTGTCATTGTTGATTATTTCACGAAGTGGGTGGAAATGTTCCCGTTGAGAGACAGTAAGACCCAGAAAGTAGTGAAAATCATACGAGAGGAGATCTTTACTCGGTGGGGGGTACCCAAATACCTGGTGTCCACAGGGGTCCCCAATTTATGTCCAGCCTGCTGAGCGATCTGTGCAAAACATGGGGTTGTGTTCAGAAACTCACCACGAGTTATCATCCACAGTCAAACCTAACAGAAAGAATCAACCGGACAGTAAAAACTATGATTGCTGCATATGTGGGTCAACATCATCAAAACTGGGACCAGTGGCTACCAGAATTCCGCTATGCCATTAACACAGCTCATCAAGAAACCACAGGGAAAACTCCTACTGTGCTCATGCTGGGTAGACAAATTCTAGGACCACTGGAACGTCTTATCCACCGACCGCCTTCACCTGATCAAGCTGCATATTCCCTGGTAGAACGACAAAACATCATGATGGAGGAAGTGAGGAATAGAATGAGGATGAGCCAAGCCAAACAAGCTAGGTATTATAATTACCGTAGAAAAAATGCGCAGTTTCATACAGGTTTCATTTCATTTCGATTAAAACCCATCCTCTCTCTAATTCTGCAAACAAATTCTCTGCCAAGCTAGCGCCCAAGTGGGAGGGTCCAGCTGAAATTAAAAGTAAAACAGGGCCAATAAATTACACTGTGTGCTGGGGCAACCCACCTAGAGTCGAATGTATTGAAACATGAAGCGCTATTATGGACGCTCTTCCCCGATGCCGCTGGCTGGGGGGGGGGGGAATATGTAGCTAGCAGGCCACATAAAGAAAGAATATTTATATTGCTGTGAAGTATTTGTATGATGCTTACTAGACAGCTGTTCTTTTATAATTATTCTTCCACTGTTGAATCCCCGGACATGTGATTGTGTTCCTGTTTTCTCCCGCGAGAGTTCGGTCGCGGAGCTCCAGGGAATCCCCGTGACGTCAGTCTGATCAGCTGGAATGATGACGGTTACTTCCGTTTAAAAGAGTCGGAAAGCGGCGTTCGAGAGCAACGCAAATATTGCTCTTTTGGGACTATAGCGATCGATCGCACTGCACCTTTGGGTTGTCATTGACTGTGACTGTTGGACTCTTTGTGGAAATATTCAAGTGGATTATTTCACCCTGGAGATCGCATCACAGGACAGCGCTGTTCCTCGTCCTGTGCACGGACTTTGAAAGGCTTACCGGTGAGGCCGATTCAACGCACACACATACACTGGACTGGTACACTCACACACTCACTGGACTTATTTCCTTGTTTGTATATATTTATTGCTGGTGCTTTATATCCAATACACTTTAAGGTATTATTCCATCTTGTTTGTCGTTGTGTTTATGAATTGAGCAAATAGAACAATTCCATTCTATGAATTTATAGAGGGTTTAACCGTATATTTTGTGGTGTATCCTGCCTTAATTAGGCTGAGCGTTACAATATTACACTTTTATTGTTAGTTTGAATTAATTTCCCTTATGAAAATTAAGTTTATTCAAGTGTGCTATTAGTATACAGAAATATACTTTATGTACTTAAAAAATATACTTCAAATTGCACTTAAGTATACTTGACTTCTACTGACAGAAAAGTCTAAGTATTTGGCCTATACTTCTTGATTCGAGATATACTTATAAGTATTCTAAGCAGTAGCGTAGCCAGAAAAGAGATTTTGGGTGTGCATCTGAAAAACTGGGTGTGCCACATTTATTGTCAGATTACTATGCAAAACCTATTAACCATAACCATACCCCACATAACCATAAAACTATATTAAAATATAACAATTACATTACGCTCTGTGTTATAAACATTGACATACAAGACTACTAGTCTTGCATTAGTATTGTAAATGCAAGACTTTAGAATATAAAATATAATGAATACAATAGAACATAATCACTATTATTTTTGCATATCAGGGTCATATTATCAGGTATATATTATAGTATTTCATTGCTAGGGGGTTTTGGGGCATGCCCCCCCCCAAGAAAATTTTGATTTTCCTGATCTCATTTTAAGGTGTTTTGATGGCCAAAAAAATTGACAACAGTAGCTTTAAAAGCATGAAGTATTTGATCAGATATTACTTTTTCTGTCCTAAATTAATCAATGTTTTTGGACTAATCTGTTCATTTAATTAATGGTTCAATTGCTCACTCATACTGACAGTCACTTGTCGCCGCCTTCTGGCTTAATGATGTAAGTTGCGCAAACACAGACAAGCGGAGTGATACAAACAGTGAAAAGTCGAACACATCCGAGGAAACGTTATACAAATATAACAACAGGGCTGGACTGGGACAAAAAATCGGCCCGGGCATTTTGGCCAAGACTGGCCCACTACATACATATGAACATAAACACAACCGAACTGTGTACGCCCTTGAATATGTATATCAACAACTCCTTTGAACCCCACCAATGCCATGTAATGAGTGAGATGAAATAAACTAAGTGTAAAGTACAATTCTCCAATTGGATTGGCAATACCAATCTTTCTCACCAGAAATTTTAATAGTAACCTTTGTCCCTCTAGGGGGTTCGGGGGCATGCTCCCCCGTAAGAAAATTTTGTGCTTTTTAATGTTAAATTCATCAATCTGGTGCACTTTGAGAGTTCAAAATTAAGAGCTCTAACCCGATTTCAGTGTACAAATTGAACAAAGAAAAACTCAAAACACTTTTAGTTGGGATATTGTGTCTGTCTACATTATACTACATAATTAATCATAGTTATAATATTACAGTAACAGCCATATATTATAAAACACATGCACTGAAAAATAAAAGCAACTTTCATAATTAGCTTGGAACTAATTTCTTTAACTTGAAAGAGATATAAACACATTATCTTTTATTTTGATGGAAACGGCATTCAGCTTTTTTGTTTTGGTGGAAAATATGGTGTACAAACGGGTCTCATACTCTCATTATAATTCTTAGAAAATGCGTAGGCTAATCGTCAAATATGCAGATGTGGAAACTGGGTGGGTTCCTTCTAACACTCTGTCCTGTGTTCTGAAAGTAGCCTATAGTTCTGCTTACCACAGTTCTCTACACTCACTAATGTCTCTCCTGATCCTCCTCGCTCCTCATCAGAAACTGAAGGCAGTTTCTTTTTTTCACGCCATATCTCTGCATATATTCCTTGCGTTCTTCTCCATCGCTCTATATTGTGACGGATACTCACAACACGCTCGCTCAGCCCAGAGGGGGAGGTGATTAAAGATGTGATTGGACCAGCCCAGTGTCAATCAAGAAAATAACCAATGGGCCGCTGATCTCCGTGTTTCATGGGCCGCTCTTGGAGAAAGAAAAATCCCACGCTGACTTTTTTTCCGATGCGTTTCAACGGCACAAAGATCCCAGCGCCGCGGCCGCTAAACTAAAACGCAATGGGCCGCTGATATGAGTTGTATGGGCCGTTAAAAAAAAAAAAAAAAGTTTGAGATGTATAGTATGGGGTAAATTGATGCCATTATTACTGAAAATGGACAGCCTAAAAGTCACAAATAGATATTTCAACTTGTAAACACAAAACACAATCTACAAATAGATTAATAATCCGCAAACAAAGTCCTCACGATCCGCAAATGTAAAACAAGATCTACAAATAGATACAAAGTCCTCAAACAAACTGTTTGTGATCCACAAATTTAAATCACGATCTACAAATAGATTAAAAATCCACAAATAAACACATCCCGATTCACAAACAGAAATCAGTGACTTGTACTTGAAAACCAGGATTTGAATGAATGTAAAGCGACTTGTTTGCAGGTGCAGATCATGTTCTGTTTGTAGATTTTGTCACATTTGTTTTCAGAATTCTGACACTATTGTTTCGCTGTTGTGTTAAAATAATGCCATAATCATTGAAAAAGAAGCGACTTTGGTCAAAAATGCATATTAAAATTTGTAAACACAAAACAAGATCTACAAATAAATGTAAAATCTCCAAACAAACTCCTCATAATCTGCAAATGTAAAAGACAATCTGTAAATAGATTCCAAATCTACAAACAGACTCCCCATGATCCGCAAATGTAAAATATGATCTACAAATAGATTTAAAATCTGCAAACAAACTCTTTAGGATTCACAAATACAAACCAGTGACTTGTATTTGACAACCAGAATTTGAATGAATGCAAAGTGATTTGTCTGGGCATGAGGTTAATTGTTTGTTTGTAGATTGTATTTCATTTGTTTTCAGAATTTTGGCACAACTGTTTCGCTTTTTTTTATTTAAAAATTTTAAAAATTTAAAGTGCCCTCTTCACAATTTGCAAACAAACACAGTCTAACTTGTATTTTTAAACCAGCGTAAAAATTAATTTTTACACATTTTGTGCAAAGCTCAGCATGCAAGTGTTGAATCTGTGTTTGCAGATCACAGGGCATTCACAGATCCCTCTGCACACATCTACAGATATTTTGGCACTATCTTTCCGCAGAGTTATGTGACCATGATCCACACGTGTAGTCAGCCAATCAGGTGTATTGCTTCAATATGATATCACGCCCCCTCAATAAGCCCTTTTCAAAATAAGAGTTGAGAGCCTGAGACACTTCCATTTACCGTTGCCGGTGTCGCCGCGCTGGGGAAGGACGGACTGACCGACTACGCTCAAGATGGGTTGTCAGGTAAGCAGTGGCTCGACTAAGTAGCATTTAAAGTGTATGACATTTAAAGAATACTTTTGTCGTACCCCAGTACGTTAGCGTTGTTCACTATCATAACCTGCCCAGAAACCGGCTCACCAACAGCCTGGCGTTAGCCTAATAATATCATTTAGCTTTTGCTGGCTATAAACATGTGTAACGTTACAGCATATGAACAACAGCACATCCAGTTAACATTAGCACATTTTGTCCCAAATAAAATAGACGTTCTCTGGGGACGTATCGACACTATGTCCCCGTAGCATTTTTGTATAGCTTGGCAAATATGTAACGTTAACTTAATAATGACAAACTGAACGCATTAACGTGAACTAGAACATCCCTCATCATGGCCATGCTGTCATTTAAGTTATCATCAGTGCCTGATAAGTCAGCTGGTTGACCGTATGCGAGTCTATTATTTAAAGAAAGTGTTTTTATGAACAGCAAATCCGTTTCGGAGCTCCAGTTAGGTGCTCAGTGTGTTTTAGTTCAGGATTTGTCCGGTGTGCATAGTTCAGGAGGTTTCTACCGGAGACGAATTAACACCGAGGAATTAACATTGTTGCTAGGCAATCTTGATTGTTGCTTGGGCACATTCCCATTAAAAAAATAATTATATTCTATCTGGATCATTGAGATCGTGGTCTTGGGCCCTATGTCTCATCTGGTTTGCCGTTGATGGCAACATTGCCCAAACAGTTACCTAGTGTATCATCATATTTACTCTTTATTGATCAACACAAAGCTGCTGTTGTCTTGCAGCCTTTGTCTGGTAAATAATCTGCTGTGTTTCGGAAAGCTAAGTGCTCATGTCTTTTTTATTCTCTTCCCTCGAGGCGGCAGAGATCCGGATCGGAGGTGGCCCAATCTGTTTCCAGACCTGCCAAACTGCTGTTTTTTGTTGTTGTTTTTTTCTCTCTGTGTTGCAGGTTTTTTTTTTTTTTAACTTGATGGCTTTATCCAGTTTGTAATTTTTATTTTTTTTACTTGGCTTTATCCATGCAACTTGATTTTGTGTTTGGATATAATAATATAATAGGGATGTTGCTGTCTTATGTCAATTCAGGAATCTCAAACCTTTCTGGTGCAATCTAGTCCATATTTGAGGGCTTTTGCCATAGTGGATTTTGATCAGGTTTAATTTGTAAACTGATGAAATATATACATATTTCCCTCTGTATTATTTTCGTGAACAGAATAAAGGTTTTACAAATCTGAAAGTGGGTTTCAGACAGTGTTAAGGTGTGTCATAACCTACTTAAGTAAAAATGGTGTTAGTAGGCCTAAGAGGAGCCTGTAGTTATACAAGACTTTCCAGGAAAAATAAATAATTACTTTGCCAAAGTTGTACATTACAGTAAAATGCAAGGTACACGTTAACATCAATATTCACACAAAAATAGCAGATAATGAAACTGTCAGGAACATTTTACTCCATTATACACTACTTTATACACAGTTGACCATGTGCAATACATACTGCAAAGAGAGAAAAAAAAGCGAGTGGGAGATGCCACAGTCCACTTCTAAATCATGTTACCTCAGTCATATCATGATAAAGGAAACTAATATTTGCTGTATGCTGCTGTCACAGATTTAACTGTTGTCAAAACCTGCTTCAACAGGAGACAAAAGAGGAAAACACACACAGGTCTGAAAAATATTAGATATTTTAATTAGTAAATTACAGAAAATATACAATTCTATGTGTATGTTACTCATTGTGAATGAATGAATGAGTGGAGTGTATGGGTGTAAAACAAAAAAGAATCAGTGCAGAAAAATAAGTCAGTCAACAGAATTGAAAGGATTAGGGCAACAAAGGAATAGTTAAAAAAAAAACTTTTGCTGATAATTTACTCACCCCCATGTCATCCAAGATGTCCACATCTTTCTTTCTTCAGTTCGAAAAGAAATTAAAGGTTTTTGATGAAAACATTCCAGGATTTTCACTTCAGTAGTACAGAATTACGTTGGAATGTTTTCATCAAAAACCTTAATTTCTTTTCACTTTCATCTCCCACTCGCTTTTTTTTCTTTGCAGTAAGTATGTATTGCACATGGTCAACTGTGTATAAAGTAGTGTATAATGGAGTAAAATGTTCCTGACAGTTTCATTATCTGCTATTTTTGTGTGAATATTGATGTTAACGTGTACCTTGCATTTTACTGTAATGTACAACTTTGGTAAAGTAATTATTTATTTTTCCTGGAAAGTCTTGTATAACTACAGGCTCCTCTTAGGCCTACTAACACCATTTTTACTTAAGTAGGTTATGACACACCTTAACACTGTCTGAAACCCACTTTCAGATTTGTAAAAACCTTTATTCTGTTCATGAAAATAATACAGAGGGAAATATGTATATATTTCATCAGTTTACAAATTAAACCTGATCAAAATCCACTATGGCAAAAGCCCTCAAATATGGACTAGATTGCACCAGAAAGGTTTGAGATTCCTGAATTGACATAAGACAGCAACATCCCTATTATATTATTATATCCAAACACAAAATCAAGTTGCATGGATAAAGCCAAGTTAAAAAAAAAAAAATTACAAACTGGATAAAGCCATCAAGTTAAAAAAAAAAAACCTGCAACACAGAGAGAAAAAACAACAACAAAAAACAGCAGTTTGGCAGGTCTGGAAACAGATTGGGCCACCTCTGGTCCGGATTCTGCCGCCGAGAGGGAAGAGAATAAAAAAGACATGAGCACTTATCTTTCCGAAACACAGCAGATTATTTACCAGACAAAGGCTGCAAGACAACAGCAGCTTTGTGTTGATCAATAAAGAGTAAATATGACGATACACTAGGTAACTGTTTGGGCAATGTTGCCATCAACGGCAAACCAGATGAGACATAGGGCCCAAGACCACAAACTCAATGATCCAGATAGAATATAATTATTTTTTTAATGGGAATGTGCCCAAGCAACAATCAAGATTGCCTAGCAACAATGTTAATTCCTCGGTGTTAATTCGTTCTCTGGTAGAAACCTGAACTATGCACACCGGACAAATCCTGAACTAAAAACACACTGAGCACCTAACTGGAGCTCCGAAACGGATTTGCTGTTCATAAAAACACTTTCTTTAAATAATAGACTCGCATACGGTCAACCAGCTGACTTATCGGGCACTGATGATAACTTAAATGACAGCATGGCCATGATGAGGGATGTTCTAGTTCACGTTAATGCGTTCAGTTTGTCATTATTAAGTTAACGTTACATATTTGCCAAGCTATACAAAAATGCTACAGGGACATAGTGTCGATACGTCCCCAGAGAACGTCTATTTTATTTGGGACAAAATGTGCTAATGTTAACTGGATGTGCTGTTGTTCATATGCTGTAACGTTACACATGTTTATAGCCAGCAAAAGCTAAATGATATTATTAGGCTAACGCCAGGCTGTTGGTGAGCCGGTTTCTGGGCAGGTTATGATAGTGAACAACGCTAACGTACTGGGGTACGACAAAAGTATTCTTTAAATGTCATACACTTTAAATGCTACTTAGTCGAGCCACTGCTTACCTGACAACCCATCTTGAGCGTAGTCGGTCAGTCCGTCCTTCCCCAGCGCGGCGACACCGGCAACGGTAAATGGAAGTGTCTCAGGCTCTCAACTCTTATTTTGAAAAGGGCTTATTGAGGGGGCGTGACATCATATTGAAGCAATACACCTGATTGGCTGACTACACGTGTGGATCATGGTCACATAACTCTGCGGAAAGATAGTGCCAAAATATCTGTAGATGTGTGCAGAGGGATCTGTGAATGCCCTGTGATCTGCAAACACAGATTCAACACTTGCATGCTGAGCTTTGCACAAAATGTGTAAAAATTAATTTTTACGCTGGTTTGAAAATACAAGTTAGTACGGAAGCCCTGAACCGCAAGGTGAGAAAAAAAGAAAACTTATCTCGTTATAACGACATATATGTCATTTTAACGACATATTAAGTCGTTTTAATCGACTTAGTATGTCGTTAAAACGACATAATATTCGTTATAACAACATAATAAGTCGTTAAAACGACATAATATCTCTTATAACGACATAATTAAGTCGTTTAAACGACTTAAGTCGTTAAAACGACATATTCTCGTTATAACGACATAATATCTCATTATAACGACTTAATAAGTCGTTAAAACGACATAATTATGTCGTTATAACGAGATATTATGTCGTTTTAACAACATACTAAGTCGTTAAAACGACTTAATAAGTCGTTAAAACAGGGGCGCATTCTATATGCGTTAAGCTATATTTAGCATTCTTATAATGACTTTCTATTGGGAGGACATTGATTAACGTTAAATGAAACGCTCTGCGTTCAAATTCTGGACTCTGGTTTTTGTATACTTTATTATGTGTTTAGAATCATAATAATTATAAGAAATGCACGCACAATTATCCGTGAGCTTGATAAATGTTGCAGATAGGCCTATGTTTTAGGCTACTATCCACAAACAAATTGCATTCAATTGTGCAAACTTCAGAATTGAACGAATGCACTGCAACAACAAAAATAGTTAAATTATTATTATTATTATTCATAAAAATAATAATAATTATTTTTAAAATAATAATTATTATTTATCATCATTATTAGGCTAAATAATAATATTTAATAATAATGAAAGCTTTGCGTTCATATTCTGGACTTAGGCCTATTGGGCATGATTTTTTTGTAGTAGGCTATATAGGCTTTCGTATAAGAAATGCACGCATTATCCTTTACTTGATAAATGTTGCAGATATAGTTTAGGCTATCCACAAACAAATTGCTTTCAAATGCATGTGCAAAATTCAGAATTCAACGAACGTGCAGCAATTTGTACAAATATAGACATTTATTGTGTATAAAAGACATTTTTGTTTTATTTTGTAGTGATTATAATTTGCGCCTCCATGACGTCTGAGTCGATCTCATTTGAGTAGGATATTCGGCAATTTGCTTAACGTGGAATTTAACGCGTTGAGTTTATATTCTGAGCTCATCAGATTTTGTTGTATAGGTCTACATATACTTTATTAGTATGATTATATACTGTGTTTGGTCTGTAAGTTTGTTAAGGTTTGTATTCATTTCGATATGCCACTAGAGGGCAGAATAAGACCGGGAATTAAAGAACGCATTGTAGATATGTTGACCTACTGTTTTCATAACACTATACTTTTCTAAAACATTATATATTAATGGAAATTAACTTATTTGGCAATTACACCTAGTTTTGTTGTCAGTATTATATATAGGCCTACTATATAGCCTATATATCACTAGCCTATATAGGCAGTGTTGGGGAAGCTACTCTGAAACTAGTTTGTCAAGCTACAAGCTACTCGGAAAGTAGTTTAACTACAGTCAAGCTACCCGTTTAGAAAAGTAGTTAGCTACACAAGTTACAATCAAAAAGTAGCTAGCTACATTGAAACTACTTTTGCTTTTTGTATATTATATATTTTATTTTATATTATTTTATATATTAACGTAGGCCTATATTATAAATAACTGAATAAGTGTCTGAGGAATGTTTTAAGTAAAATATTTAGTGTTTAAAACAAGGCAATGCAATTACGATTTCAAAGAGTTTTGTTTTATTACACACAACACTAAAATATATCTGACTGTTTGTCAAAAGTGCAACAAATAGCCTACAACATTGCATGAACGAAATATACATCCAACGTAAATTGCATGTAGAACATTTTCTCAAAAATACTGATTGAACTTGGACAAATAAGGCCGTGGGTAATTAACATTAGTTGTTTCTCCATCCTCCAAATCTGCCGTCACGTGTTGCTATATAATCATAACATGGGTGTGTCAACCCACTTCTGTACGTCAGTGAACCGTTAGCCGCAAGATGCGTGATTAAATAACAGGTGGCGGTAATGGTAAAAAATGAGTTTGTAATCTAACAAGAAGAAGAATATCCTTGCATCGCGCTGATTCGCGCAGGCTCGACAATGTAGCAATGTAGCTTTTGCTCGCGCTACACCGCTACTTGCTACAAAAAGTAGTTAGCTACTGGAAAAGCTACACTGTTTAAAAAGCAACTGAGCTACTGCCAAGCTACTGAAAAATGTAGTTAAGTTAGTAGCTAAGCTACTTGTAGTTAACTACGCCCCAACACTGCCTATAGGCTATTTAATATTTTTAAATCGTACAAAAGTAACATAATAGCCTATTTCTATCCATGGTTCAGTAAATCGTGACCACGTTGTAATAATTTGTTTCCTTGTTTTAATTAAACGAGAGTATACTAATTAGTTCAACAGTGCCAAGATTTACTAAACCAGGGAACGATTTTTATGAATTTGTGGAAACGAATTTAATTCGTGGCCACCCTAAATGAGAGAACGAATTTTTAATAATTCATGGGATGCTGGGAACGAAATGTTAATCTGTAGGCTATATTACAATATTTGTTTGTCTTCATGTCATGAGAGGGGCTCAGTGCAACAGCCTTACCCATTTATCTATTAACTTATTTTCGAATGGTATATAGGCTAGACTATAGTTCACCTTTTGCTGCACTACCATGTTTGCGTAGCCTACCTATATCCCCGTGCTTTCTGAATTATTACAACGTGGTCACGATTTACTAAACATGCATGGATTGAAATATTATATTGTTACTTTTGTACGATTTAAAAATAGTAAATATAGTGATATGTTATGTATAATAAAGTGGTGTAAAGATTGAGACGTTTTTAAATAGCCCTCAATCAGGGCCGTGTGGTGCGCCTAGCTGGGCACTTTACCTCAAAAGGCCCCCTATGTCAATACAAAATGTACATCAATTAAATGACAGCGTCTCTTCGCGTTTGCCTAACTTGAATAATAATACATCTATCAGCTTTCTTACCTTTACAGGCATGAAAACGGGTCACGGTGAAAAAGTGAGAAGGTGTTATTACCCCTAGGGAGATCCGGGGGCATGGCCCCCGTAAGAATTTTTTTAATATTCCATATTTTAAAGCATCAATCTGATGCTTTTTAAGTTGCGTTTTTGGCCAACCTGGGGAGAGTTGGAGAAACTTAACTTTATCATGAGTCAAATAGAGTTAGCTTTATGATCATAGACTAGCCTAACCTATGACAAAAAAAATCTATATAAAGACTTTATCTATATAAACTAGATTAGTGGGTAACTCAGCAGTAAAATTAAGTCTACAATAATCATAAGTGCACAATAATTGTATAAAATCTAAACATTTAGTGGAAAAAATAAAAATTATTTAGTGGGGAACAGATAAGAGACACTAAATCTGTTAAAACGTTTTCATGTATTAAGTTTAGCAGAACTGCTTCTTCCTTGATTTTGCGCAAGCAACTACACGTACCAAGGTCCTTTTGTTTGTTAGCGTCTCCACTTCTAATAATATTAGCCTACTCGACATTCTCTGTAAACGATTCGCGCTACGGTAGTATTTTTCGACAAGGCAGAACAAATCGTTAGAACACCTGCTCCGTCAGACTCAGCGCTGCTAGTCATCACCATGATGTTCTCACAACAAAACTTTCGATCCCTGGAACATTTTGAATTGTAGCTTAACGTCTTGCGTCATTGTCTTTCTATAACTTTCTTTTTGCAAAACGTAGCCGGGCGTTTAAAAAATGTATGACATATTTGCGCTTACTTGTTGGGTTGGTCCAACT
The DNA here is from genome assembly GCA_030378365.1 of Hybognathus amarus. Lineage (NCBI taxonomy): Eukaryota > Metazoa > Chordata > Actinopteri > Cypriniformes > Leuciscidae > Hybognathus > Hybognathus amarus. The sequence continues at coordinate 117,379 of JAQIUQ010001587.1, read as the reverse complement.
CTCAACTCTGACAGATTGGGGAGGGGGGAGTGAGTGGTCATAATCTTTATTTCTTTATAATTTATTATTATTGTTATTATTGTTAGATTAGTGCTCATAATGAGTTATGTATGGTCTTTCAACAATTTCAAGTTAATATCATAGCAATTTACGCAAAATATTTTTTAAGCTTGTTATGTGGTGCCCCCCAAACGGTTGTGAATGGTTGGTGCCCCTGCGCACTGGCCCAGTGCCCTTTTCAGTTAAAATATAGAAATATAGCTAGGCTATATTTATAATACAGTTGAAATATAGCTTTTCAGTTGCATTTAATAGGCAAGTTTGCCAAAGGGCTAGACATGTTTTTAATTAAGTTCATTTAAAGCATAATTTAATAAAAAGAACAGACTTTTATTCAGAATCACCCCAAAATAATTATATTTTCATTTCTAGCAACTGTAATTTATACATTTATTCCAGATATTATTTTCAAAACAGAAAGCAAGTAGCCTACGAAGACATTTTATGTCTTAGCGGTATCTGAGCGGATTGGTTTTTACCGGTGAGCGATTCATCAGTGGAGCGTTCGCTTGGGACGCGAGTGGAGCGCACGCGCATAGAGGAAATATTGAGCTGAGCGTTTACCGTTTCGCTTCGCTCAAATGCTCTGCTATCCACAAACAAATTGCTTTCAATGATGTGTGCAAAATTCAGAATTCAACGAATGCAGTGCAACAACAACAATAGTTAAATTAATAGACTACTATTAGGCCTAATAACTTCGCAGACAGTAGTGGTGGTGCAAGCCAAGTCAAGTAAAGCAGAGTTTCTGATCTGGCCAATAATGACCAAGCTCATGAACCAAAATAGGCTATCTGCGATTAAATGAGTTGTAAAGTTAACAAATAAACCAAATATAATAGATAGCCTAAACTATAAAGCTGGCTGAGAGAGCAATAGGCCCACTGACAACAAAACTATAGAGTAATTGCCAAATAAGTTAATTGCCATTAATATGTAATGTTTTAGAAAAGTAGGCTATATGAAAACAGTAGGTCAACATATCTACAATGCGTTCTTTAATTCCCGGTCTTATTCTGCCCTCTAGTGGCATATCGAAATGAATACAAACCTTAACAAACTTACTAACAGACCAAACACAGTATAATCATACTAATAAAGTATATGTAGACCTATAGGCCTACAACAAAATCTGATGAGCTCAGAATATAAACTCAACGCGTTTAATTCCACGTTAAGCAAATTGCCGAATATCCTACTCAAATGAGATTCGACTCAGACGTCAATAAATGGAGGCGCAAATTATAATCACTACAAAATAAAACAAAAATGTCTTTTATACACAATAAATGTCTATATTTGTACAAATTGCTGCACGTTCGTTGAATTCTGAATTTTGCACATGCGTTTGAAAGCAATTGTGGATAGTAGCCTGAAACATATCTGCAGAATTTATCAAGCTCACGGATAATTGTGCGTGCATTTCTTATAATTATTATGATTCTAAAACGCATAATAAAGTATACAAAAACCAGATAAGTCCAGAATTTGAACGCAGAGCGTTTCATTTAACGTTAATCAATGTCCTCCCAATAGAAAGTCATTATAAGAACGCTAAATATATAGCTTAACGCATATAGAATGCGCCCCTGTTTTAACGACTTAAGTCGTTTTAACGACTTAGTATGTCGTTAAAACGACATAATATCTCGTTATAACGACATAATTATGTCGTTTTAACGACTTATTAAGTCGTTATAATGAGATATTATGTCGTTATAACGAGATATTATGTCGTTTTAACGACTTATTATGTCGTTTTAACGACTTATTAAGTCGTTTAAACGACGTAATTATGTTGTTATAACGAGTATATGTCGTTTTAACGACTTATGTCGTTATAATCGAGATATTATGTCGTTTTAACGACATATGTAATTCGTTAAAACGACTTAATATGTCGTTATAACGAGATAAGTTTTCTTTTTTTCCTCACCTTGCGGTTCAGGGCTTCCGTAAGTTAGACTGTGTTTGTTTGCAAATTGTGAAGAGGGCACTTGTAGGTTTTTTAATAAAAAAAGCGAAACAGTTGTGCCAAAATTCTGAAAACAAATGAAATACAATCTACAAACAAACAATTAATCTCATGCCCAGACAAATCACTTTGCATTCAATCAAATTCTGGTTGTCAAATACAAGTCACTGGTTTGTATTTGTGAATCCTAAGAGTTTGTTTGCAGATTTTAAATCTATTTGCAGATCATATTTTACATTTGCGGATCATGGGGAGTCTGTTTGTAGATTTGGAATCTATTTACAGATTGTCTTTTACATTTGCAGATTATGAGGAGTTTGTTTGGAGATTTTACATTTATTTGTAGATCTTGTTTTGTGTTTACAAATTTTAATATGCATTTTTGACCAAAGTCGCTTCATTTTCAATGATTATGGCATTATTTTAACACAACAGCGAAACAATAGTGTCAGAATTCTGAAAACAAATGTGACAAAATCTACAAACAGAACATGATCTGCACCTGCAAACAAGTCGCTTTACATTCATTCAAATCCTGGTTTTCAAGTACAAGTCACTGATTTCTGTTTGTGAATCGGGATGTGTTTATTTGTGGATTTTTAATCTATTTGTAGATCATGATTTAAATTTGTGGATCACAAACAGTTTGTTTGAGGACTTTGTATCTATTTGTAGATCTTGTTTTACATTTGCGGATCGTGAGGACTTTGTTTGCGGATTATTGTAGATTGTGTTTTGTGTTTACAAGTTGAAATATCTATTTGTGACTTTTAGGCTGTCCATTTTCAGTAATAATGGCATCAATTTACCCCCATAGTATGGGCCCAAAAGCACGTTGGCCCACCGGGCAAATGCCCGGTATGCCCGATGGCCAGTCCAGCACTGTTATACAATAATAATAGCAATATATTTAATAGGGTGCTTGTGTTGTTAAACTGAGCTTAATTTCAACTATCTTTGATCAAACTGATTATTTCTGTCGGTCATTTAAAACTTCTACAGAAAAACAGCCGTATATTTCAGCTGCATATCTTACACTGTATGATGATTAATTTGGGATTAGCGCTCGGATCGCGCTTCTGTGAACAAAAATCCTGCATTCTTTGATTGGTCTCACAAATATTTGGACATTGACGAGCGGGTGTTTGAGTGCTGAAGCAGATCAGATGAGAAGGCCAGTTATCGTTGTGATGTGAGAATATTGCAGCAAAAAAATTAGAGTAGCCTATACGACGACGATGTTTTTTTATTCACGAGACTAAATGATGCGCATCAGAGGGGATTTAGTATAGCCTACGCAATGTCGACTGAAAAAGAAGTGGGTAAACCTGTATTAAGGTTTATTTGGTAAAGGTTTATTATTTGCTCTATATACCCTGCATCACCACTGATCACAACTAATAGCCTATGCATTGTTTTCAACCACATAATGTTTTAAATAAACGTGAGCACTAGTAAAGCAATACATTTGTAGTTAGTAAAATATACACTGATGTCTATGGAAGCAGCAATAACAATATTTAAATGTAATTTGCCGATGTAATTATTTATATATCAGACTACATAACGGAACTATAAAGTTTACTCTATTCTTCTCCCAGTTCAAAGGCCACTTTCTTTCATGTATTTCGGGAGAAACAATTCTGCTGTAAATCCAGCTGACAGGACTCTGTAAACTGCGACGCTCATCTTGTTATATAGGCTAGAATATAGATCAATATCAGTTATAAAGGTTTTTAAACGAAGAATTGAAATATCAGACATGGTAAATGAAATAAAAGCGAATACATCTGTCCGTTATTGTGGCTGCGGTGTGTCGCGTGACAATCATGACGCGTCGCCATGGAAAGAAGGTCAGTTAAAAGTCAGTCAGTCAGTCAGTCAGTCAGTCAGTCAGTCAGTCTTTGTTTAACTTACGCTTGAAAGTGTTGATTTAAAAAAATATAGCATATATTTTAAGTAATCAATCAACAATAACCCATGTTTAGTAAAACATTTTTTATCAAGACTATAAAAAAAATAATTCTGCATCTATTATTGGGTGTGCCAGCTGTCACTGTGGGTGGCACCGGCACACCCTGGCACACCCGTGGCTACGCCAGTGATTCTAAGTATTCTTGGCTTGTACTTGTGTTTACTATTTTGATTGAGTAGCTTATTAAATACTTTTTTAAAACATAACATACACACTTATAAACTAACATATTCAAGTTTATATAGTAACAAGCTTTCGGGTGGAATAGCTTATAGAGTAAAAATAAGCAAGGAACTGAACCTGATCTTGAACACAGCGATAATAATTAAAAATATGTTTATTCAAGTGTTCTGTTAGTATACTTCTTTTCAACTAAATATAAGAAAGCATACTTTTTATATACTTATATATACGTCTATATATATTTTAAATTCTACAGAAAAAAACAATGTAAATTACATGAAAAAGTTAGTTCAGGCAAGAATTTTAAAAAGTAAGTAAATTCTATAGTAGTACTCAATTCAATCGTGTAGAAATGAAAGCGTAAATATCAACACAACTTTTCTGATATTGGTGTTCCCATCATGCACTGGGCCTTGAATAATTAGTTGATTTTTCACTGTTTTACAGCTGTATTTACACAATTTTATCATTGCGTTTGTTGTTAGGATTAGTAACTTGCCATTTTGTGACATTTGGAGTTCATTTTTCTACTTATTACACGTTCAAATACAAAAACGATCCATCAAATGTTACCGTCATTGTGTATTGTCTACCAAGTATTGAGGTCTCTGCATTCACACATGTTCTTTGTGAAATGAAGATGTGGTGCCACACACTACATTATTGTAATGATTACTTAGATGTTTCAAAGAAAATCATTCACTTTAATAGCGTAGTATAATTCAATGTTGCATTATATGAGTAAATTGTATTACAAAGAAAACTTATAGAGTAAAACTACCAAATAAGTAGTTTACTGAGACTGTACTTTCATGAACTAAACATTTTCTACAAGTATTAAAATAGTAAACTACTAGTATACCCATAAGTTTACTTGCAGTACAAATGAGAAACGTAATTATGAACTAAGTTGTGCACTTAAAGTTTACTACTGGTACACTTATAGTAGCCTGGCTGCGCCCTCCTACGCACTTCCGCTCAATTTCATTTTCCTTCAGTACTACGTCTGGGATCGCTCCATAGCCTTAGGTTTCCAGAAATCAATTTTTTGTAGGACCAATCAGCGAATAGAGGGAGTGGCTGAGAACGATGACGTTGATGTAGTGCGCGTCAGTTTGAGTTTGGCAGCGGGGAAAGACGTGAGAAATGCTATTCGGTCCGTTGTTGGAAAAGAAACTGCCGAATATACAGAATCTAAAGCCGGATTGTTATCGTCTCACCTCTTGTTGCACTAACGGAGGATCAAGTGAAGGAGGCAGAAAGGTTGGAAGTTCGTGCTGGGCAGCGCTCGGTGTGCACGATGACCGTGACATTTTGAACGGACGCTGTAGCCTGGTGTTCGGAAGCCCTGAGTCCTGGCTGCTAAACTATTGTTGAATATGCACTCAGGAGTCATGTCAGCTCATATTCCCAACAGTAAATTTACGGATTCTTGTGATGAATAGAACACTTTGAGCCCCTTTGTCTACTCGCGCAGGAGGTTGGTGTCAGTTTTACATGTTGTAAATCATACAAATTGGTTGTAAATTTTTTAAAATAATTGTCATAAATACAAATGTGAAAACCCATACTTTGAAGACCATATTTTCAGTTTTAAATGGTTAATTTGTTTTAATAAAAAAATGCCATATAAATGTACAAACCACAGTCTATGGTACAAACACATACTTTGAAGACCATAATTAAGCTAATTAAGAAACAATAAGGCGTTATATGAAAAGTTGTTATTTATTACAGATATACAGATCATTCAGTGTAACTGTTGCAGCATTTGCGGCAGATTCAGAAATGACCGCAGCGGCGTCTGCATATTTGTAATGATTAGACACGGCTGAATGAATACGACCGTTGAATGAATACATCGCTGTCCTTCGTGTCAAATATACATTTCGAATTAATAGTTGTTCCTAGATTAACAAAACCTGCAGGTCTCGTTGACTGAAATCCTATTGTAAACATAATCCTGATATTCGGACTTGCTGTTTCCAGCCGTTTCGGCGCATGATATACGTCGACTCACGACTCACACGTTAGCGATTGGCTATGGCAGATCCTGAGTGACTCTGGGCAGATCCAATAGTTTTGAACTTTAACAGTGAACCCGCCTACAAGGAAGGAAACGTTTCTCAATGGACAGGGGCCAGACTCAATGTACGAATCAAATGTACTAGAGTCTGGTTGACCCAGGCTACACTTATAGTACACTTAAACATATACTTTTATATACTACAAGTGGGCCAATTTAGTCCTAAGCGGTATTAAAATAGTACACTTACAAGTTTACTACTAGTACATATTGACATTAGTATACTTACTACATAAAGTATACTTAAAAATACACTTGAATATTACTTAAGTATACTTCATAAAATGAACTTGAAGTATACTTCTTTTTTTGTAAGGGTTGACAGACAGCATTCACTGATGTTGATCAAGCTAGCGTCATTCAGAGCTGACAACTCTCACAAATTCACCGTGAGACACAAGCAATTGACACTTAGCAAGCAGGTTAGTTAAGCTCTCAGATTCTGTCAATTTCATTACGCAATTCAAACAATAAATACCGTTTTGGCGCTTGTACATGTTACACCACAGATCCCTAGCGCACGTGAACCGATCACCTCTACTAGCTAATGGTAAAAGAACATAAACACTGTTGAAAGATACAGTATGCTACAGACTTACCAAAATGTATTCCTCATGCATGTCGACCAATCATTTTTTGAACTCTTCCTTGAACTGAAATGTAGTAATCGGCTGTATTTCCACACGACTGACATCAGGTTCAAAGTACACACACACAAGACGCGCGACTTACTCGTCTATTGCAGTGTGCGGCTGGTGTTTATGTTGCCCGCCCGCATACCACCTCCCATGGCCGAAACGACACCTGACGGGCCGGGGCTAGTAATTTAGCATGCTGAATTTAGGTTTATATCTCGGCAGCAATGTAACTTGTCAGTTTTTTAATGACATCATTGCACTTATTTCTTCTCATTCTTTTGATGCGTGTAGCTCATTTTCGGTATATTTTTACCTCAATTATCCCACATGGCACCTTTAAGCTGGACACCAGTCAGTTTCTGGTCCACTGTTGATTTCTCACAAATCCCCTTATAACAAGGTGTAGACATTATGTAAATAAGAGATTCATTATGACAGCTTCATTGATTATAACGGAACTTTGTGAGATTGAGACATCGCAACGAACTCTGGTCAGTGACAGCTTTTTAATGATTATAAACTAAAGGGACCTCTTTGTGCACTTTCAAGGGGATTTATAATCAATTCAGAATTTGAATAAAATTTTCATGCTTGACAGTGACCAAATACATGCTGCAAAGTTTCATCTATCTATAAATTGCAGGAACGTCTGTACTGTCTGTCTGTCTGTATGTATGTGTGTGTGTGTGTCTGTCTGTTAATCGCATATCTCTTGAACCGTTAGTCCGATGGATCTCAAACTTCACAAGTGTCTTGCTACGGGCACGGAGTAAGTGCAGTGCCGAGTTTGAAGTTCTTTGGATTAGAAATGCAAAAGATATCGCTAAATATATCGCTAAAAGAAGCACACATTGGCTTTTGCCACTCTAGCCGCTGGCCACTCCCCCTCTCACACTGCAAACTGAGTGAGCACAGCGCAGGACCAGAGACAGAGGGACGAAGAAAGCAGATTTCCTCCCTGAGATCGCCGCTGCTTATTCATTTGAGCACTCAAACACACCAAACCAAGTTAACACTTTTGCTAAAAACACACGGGCATTATTTAGCGCAGGACCGAGAGACAGAGGGATGAAGAAAGCAGATTTCCTCCCTGAAGTCTCGTCGCTGATTCAGTTGAGCACTCATAGTCAGGGAGCCAAAGTCTCAAAAATGGGTTGAACCTGACATGCTCTGCCATACTTTTCATTTGTATTTTTTCTGTTAACTTTGACCCTAAGAACAAATAATTGGAGGGTCTGCTCTGCCGGAAATATCGCGAAAAAAATTGTGGCCATTTTAGTGTACGCACCCTTTATTTTTTATCAGAAAAATGTGAAAAATTATTTTTTTCATCAAATCCTTAGTGGGTTGGGTAGGTTCTCAATAAATGCATTCCAGATACACAGAACACATGTGCGGACAACATCCACTGAAAAAATAATTCTTAAAACACATTTCTACATGATTTCGCATCAATTTAATGCAAAAAAACAGGCGTTTTTTCACTTTTTTCCACTATTTTCATCTTTACTTCATTGGCAATCAACTATTCCCTTAAGTTATGACATCAGGCAATATGCCATTCTTTTCACCAAACACTATACTCATTCACAGAAAAAATTATAAAAATCCAAACAAAATCAATGGATCTGTGATGATTTCACTACTAGTTGGCGATCAACAGGCTCAGAACTTCAATAGAATTTTAGACTACTCTCAAAATTCTTAAAAACATGCTGGATATTTAGCATCATGGCTCACTTACTAAACACACACACACACACGTGATCTTAGTAATTTTTATGAGTTTGGAACAACCAACCACCGGTTACCACGGTTACCAACGGACTTTGAAGCTGCTCATCATTGTCTGTGGTAAGTGATAGTAACTAATATACCGGTAGGTCTGCCCCAGAGTTTTGGGAAAAAGAATATGGATATTGGAATGGTAATTAACTGAAAGGACCACACCAGTCTTCAAACAATAATATTTCTTATGATTCCTCATCCCAAACGTATCCCTGTAGCAGCAGCATTCATTCTCTACTAGTTTACTTAGCTAGCTTTAGCCGTTTTAGCTAATTTCGGTGGTTTCTTTAAACTGCATTACTCCTCACAGGTATGGGGTAGAGATTAGAGACTTACTTTTTTAAATGCTCAGAATATTATGCTCTAAGAGAGGTATGTGTCCTATATGTTCAATAAGCTTCAACTGGAAGTTGAGAAATTGCCAAAATTTCAACTGGACTTGTTGGGTAAAGAAATAGATATGAGAATAAATGCTGCTACAGGGATACGTTTGAAGCAAGGAATCATTGGAAATAAACTTGTATGAAGCCTGGTGTGGTCCTTGAAGTGTTTTTCATGTCAGACAGATAGTAGGCTAGTAAGGATAACTAAAGGCTACACTAAACATTAACTGCCATTAGCAATTAGCTACATGGCTAGTTGTTACATTCAGGTTTAGAAATTAGTTAGCTTGTGTCATGAATGGCCACACACACACACACACAAAAAACAAACAAAAAACAAACACATATAGCTATATTGGATATCAGACTCTACACAATACTGAATACAAATGTTCTGTAAAATGTAAACATACTATATATTATGCATAGTTTGTTTTTGTTTGCACAGTATAGTGAGTGATTTGTCAAAAGCTAGTTAGCTAGTAGTAATAATAATAATTCATTTAATTTGTCGGCGTCTTTCAAGACACTCAAGGACACCTTACAATAAGTAAAAAGTAACATTTTTAATTGAATACGTTATCTGATTGGAAACCAATGAAGGTTCACTAAAACTAGAGTAATATGCTCATTCAACAGTGTTTGTGTAATGATACCGAGCTGCTGAATTCTGAACCATCTGAAGTTTATGAATACTGGATGACACTCAGACTCTTAACCTAGAAGAAAGAAAGATAACAGAGTTGGCGATAGTAAGTGTCAAACTTCCATAATTCTGCAGTTTTGATTTAGTACCTACTAATAAAATTTGAGTTCCCTTTCAGTCGATCACGGTGCGGCGTAACATTCGAAGTGACAACGTAATCGGGACCACTTCAGGGATCGCATCACTGGCCCCGCTCCGCAGCGTGGGTATAAACAGGAAGCGGGTGCACGCACACATTGTCTTTCACTTAGGAGCCGCGCTTCGTCTGACTCAGTTCATGCAGACTGCTGCAGTGTTTAAGATTCCAGAAAGAGCAAGACTGGGTCCTTGGGTCCTCACATCTTACAGAGCGCTGCAACAACCAGCTATGTCCTTTGGGGCTCCGGTGACTTTGATGATCAGATGTCGACTCGCAGCATCGTAGGGGGAGCTTCAGTCCTCTGGAGATGAGGATTCGGCTGTGTTGCCCCCTTCGGAAGGAAACCGCACGTTCCATTGGTCAGGCGATGTCCACCTTGGTGGTCAGGGAGCACCACCTTTGGCTCAACCTGGCCAATATGAGGACACCATTAAGAATCGGTTCCTGGAGGCCCTTCTGTCCCAGGTTTGGGTTATTTGGCGTGACGCGGTTGAGAGCGTTTGCCCCACCCGTCCACTGGTCGCAGACCCTCCATCTGCTCGTCACTGAGGTCGACCTCCTGGGGCATCCTCTGCTCCCTGTGAAGCCCCAGCAGCAGCCACCATCCAGGCCTCAGTGTGGACTGCACAGAGTTCATCTGTTTGCCGCCCCCGGACCTAGTCTCACTACCAGTCGTTCTCTTCTCTGACCGAAGGGGACCCTCGGCACGGATGCTCTGGCACACAGCTGGTCCCCGGACCTGACGCAGTATGGCATTTCCCCAAGTGAGCCTTCTTGCACAGACATTGTGCAAGGTCAGGAAGGACGAGGAGCAGGTCTTGTTAGTTGCGCTGTATTGGCCCAACCGGATCTGGTTCCCGGAACTGGTGCTCCTCGCGACAGCCCCTCCCTGGCCCAGGATCTGCTCTCTCAGAGACGGGGCACCCTATGGCACCAGCATCCAGACCTGAATGCCATATTCTCCATTACAGCTTTGAGGGATGAGTTCCATAAAATACTTGGAAAGCCATGAAGTTCACAATGTTACCTCATACAGATATCAGCTCCTTGATTGCCCACCTTAGAAGGCACTATGAAGTAGTTGGTATTTTTAAAATAATGGTTGTGCCACAGAAAAAGTATGTTAAATTTGCTCAGCATAAATGAATGTCGGTTGCATGCTCTCAAAGTTGAAGGAACTTAAGGAGAAAACGGAAGAGGCAGAGTATGAAGAAGAAATACTCATTTACAGTTATCTGACGCTTTTATCCAAAGCGACTTACAATTGCTATATATGTCAGAGGTCACACGCCTCTGAGAGCAACTAGGGGTTAAGTGTCTTGCTCAGGGACACATTGGTGTCTCGATCAGTGGATTCAAACCCGGATCTCTCACACCAAAGGCATGTGTCTTATCCACTGTGCCATCACCACCCTAATACTCTGCATACTTCTTGCAGAATATGAAGAAGAAAGTGAGTTGACACCATAGTCTCTTCCTACAACACAGCAACTAGAATACAGAAAGAACTCCAGGACCAACGTAAGCAGGCCCTGAAGGAAGCAAGACAAGCCAGAACAGCTCAAGCCAGAGGAAGTCACCAGATCGCTGGCAGTATGACTGAAGACCCGACACTGCAGCAAGATATCATACCTGTAGGCATCCCAAAGATTGAGCTCTCGGGCCCGTGCTTCATAAAGATTCTAAGAATCCTCTTAGAAAACTCTTAATTTAGCTTAAAAACTTTTACGTAGGAGTCTTAGCTTAAGAGCGATTCGGGACTGATCTGAGAGCAACTCTGAGTAAGGAAAAGACAAAAACTTTCATCTTAGTGAGGAGGCGGGGCTGACCCCGTTGCTATGTATGACACACTCTTTTGAAGACTGTGATTGGTTGGTTGTCCAAGAAGGGAAAAAAAGAGCAATTTTAAGTATAGAGTTTACTCACACATATACACACACACATTATATACATTATGTATATACATAAATCCTTTTTTTACCATGCTGTTAATATCCTAAGCCTAAGGTATTTGATTGGCTTAGAATGATAAAAAAAAAAAGTTCCACTCTTTCCAATTACACTGATTGCTGTCTATTTAAGTGGTGGTTTGAATGTTGGTTTTAATATAGCAAACATGGAATAAAAAACGAGAAAGATGAGAAAGCCCAACTGGACAGAAGAACAGTGTTTACTGTTAGCCCAAGTTAGTGGATGAACACAAGACCATCATTAAAGAAACACGATTTGGGCCGGGTGTCACGGCACAAAGCAAGAAGCAGACTGTTGGAGCTTATAGCACAAATTATTAATGGTTCATTCCCCTGCTTGCGCACATCAGGGAAGCCTACTATATTCATTAATGCAGTTTTTTTTAGCCTACAAGGTGGCATAGTAAGAGGTTCTGAAAGTGATGTAACTGTTTGTGTGATCACTGTTTACAGAAGTTGTGACAGACCCATATCACTGCTGCTTTATTGCATTTTCCCATTTGCCAAATATCTTAATGTAGTGATTAGGCTACTTTCATTTCTGGCGTTATGGCATTGCGATGTGTCGGAGATATTTGCGTGTCTCTAATAAGATTTAATGCACAATCTCGTCTATATATATATATATATATATATATATATATATATATATATATATATATATATATATATATATATATATATATATATCGTCTATTAACTCACTGCCATCTATTGCAACACATTTCTTCTCCCTCTTCATCGTCTTTTCTGCCATTTTCTCCTCTGCTAAAGAAACTCTTAAGCCTCTTAAAAGTCCTCATCCGTACTCCTAACAATTTTGACCTTAAGACCTCTTTTAAGGGTTAAGATTCTTTCTGAATTACTTTTTTCTTTACTAGGAATTTTTCTTTAATTTTAAGAGTAAACGCCCACATTTCTAAGAATTTTCTTAGAATCTTGTCACTAGGAGCTACTTTTTGCATTAAGATTCTTTATGAATACGGGCCCAGACCTGTATAACCACCTGGCATGGATGATAACAGATGCATCTCCAGAGTTAGGTGAAGACGGATGGGTGAAAGTTAGTCCCAAGCAGCAAGAACAAGTTCTCAACCTTGCCCAGGATGTCTGCCAAGCAGTTGCCAAGATCCCAACACCGAAACACGTTGGGAACAGCCGTTAAGGAAACCAGAAGCAAGTCAACTGTGTCACTCCTAAATAGATTTAGGAACAGCATCAGCTACAAAGAAGTACACATATTTTACAACAATGGCAATGGCAGTTGAAGAGCAGACAACTAGGGATGGTGCCCTTCATACGAACGAACCTGAAGGTTGGACCAATTCACACAGTTTGATAACCTTGACTTCCCAGAGTACACAAAGGATGGACGAACACTGCATAGCAGTTCATTCCAAGCATTTACCATGCTAGATACCATCCCTGCAACTGTGATCAGCTATGGTCCCATCTTCCCTAAGTCACCAACAAACTATTGGAGGACCTGGAACCAAATTGCACTGCTCCTACATGGAAATCATTCCAAGCATTTCTCATTCCAGATACCATCCCTGCAACTGTGATCAACTGTGGTCCATTCTTCCCAAGGCACCAACAAACCACATCTGATCATCACTGAGCGGGGTGGTTATGGTGCAGTGGATAAGACACATGCCTTTGGTGTGAAAGACCAGAGTTCGAATCCACACCAGTGTGTCCCTGAGCAAGACACTTAACCCAAAAACTCCTGGGTTATTTCTTCAACCCATTTTCTGGGTTATTTGTGTTGGGTTAAAAGTATGGGTTATTATTTCAGAGGGTAACCATTTTCTGGGTTATATGTCTAATATTTTGACACAATTCCTGGGTTGTTTGTGTTTCTGGGTTATTTTCCTATGAGTAACCCATGTTCTGGGTTATAGGATTGTCTCTCTCGATCTCTCTCTCTCTCTCTCTCTCTTATGTATTTTTTTGTTGGAGGGGTGTATTTTATGTTATTATTTTTTTTTATTATAAGTTCATACATTACATAATATACATCAGTCTGCCAGAAATTCAGAAGAAGACGGAAGAAACACCTCCTTCCCTCTCTACCCCTGCTCTACCCCCATAGAAGAAGAACGCACCCCTGCTCCCCGCCCCCTTTTGAAACAACCGGTTACTTCGCGCTCAATTTGTTTTTGCCTGTACTCCTTCGGTGCAACTTTGTCGTGTGTATTCAAGGTAAGCGAGTATTTTCAGTGTTGATGTAACGTAAATTTTTCTGTGTCCATTATGTCCCTGCTAGTTTAGCACCATTTGCTGAAAAAATTACCATGGCTTAGTTGCTACGTTGAGACTGTGGTTGCCATGGCTTAGCGTTAGCCGGGTTAGCGTTAGCCGCGGCTATCGGGACAACATAGTTTAAAGTCTGTGTAAAGTCAAAATAAATGTGTTTTCAGTTTGTCAGACTAAAGAATAAAGTGTTATTAACCACCAAGCATAACACATACGTGTTTGTATCAGGTTGAGTATTTGAAATTCAATACCTCTGATGTTTTCAGATGATCTTACTTCTGGAAATATTAAAATATCTGGAAATTTAAATGTATAGGCTGTACATTTGTGTGTCACTTGTTTGTTTATTTACTTATTGAACTTGTTTTTTTTACATAACAGGACATCCACAAACATAAAAGAGGCCCTGGTGGTGCCATCATTGGTGCAGACATGGATCAGACCTTGGCTATGTGAGTTTTCAATTATATTGGTTCATATGGAAATTGATGCTGTTTTAAAACGTATTAAGTTTTTTTTACAAAGATGTGAATGCACTTAATAAGCAATGGCATCTAATGAGATGAAGGGATCATACAAGAGCATACTAGATTGTATGTGCATGATTGAATGTACCTTCTTTAATCAGTACCTGATGTGTGTTATCTCTACTGCAAAACTTTTTAAAATATTAAAATTGCCCTTCTTGAATAAGACATGTTCTATCTTTTTCCCAAAGGAAATATAGTACACAAAAGCCAGGAAGGTAATGAAGGATGGGAGGAGGGATCCACTACCCAGCAGGGCTGGACTGGGACAAAAAATCGTCCCAGGGCATTTTGGCCCAGACTGGCCCACTACATATGAACATAAGCACAACCAAACTGTGTACGCCCTTGAATATGTATACCAACAACTCCTATTAAAATATCCAAACGCCATGTAATGAGTGAGATGAAATAACTACTAAGTGTAAAATACAATTATCCAATTGCATTGTGCAATACCAATCTTTCTCACAAGATGTTTTAATAGTAACCTCTGTCTCTCTCAGGGGGGTTCAGGGGCATGCTCCCCCTGAGAGAAATGTTGTGCTTTTTAATGTTAAATTCATCAATCTGGTGCACTTTGAGAGTTCAAAATTAAGAGCTCCAACCCATATTCAGTGTGCAAATTGAACAAAGAAAAACTCAAAACTCTTTTAGTTGGGATATAGTGTCTGTCTACATTACATACTACATAATTAATCATAGTTATAATATTAATCACATGACAGTAACAGCCATATATTGTAAAACGCATGCACTGAAAAATAAAAGCAACTTTCATAATTAGCTTGGAACTGATTTCTGTATTTTGATTGAAATATTATTATTTCAATCAAAATTTAATGGAAACAGCATTCAGCTTTTATTTTGGTGGAAAATATGGTTTACAAACGGGTCTCATTCTCTCATTATAATTCTAGTAAAATGCGTCTAATCCTCAAATATGCAGATGTGCAAATAATGCGTAACTGAATAATAGGTTCCTTTCCTTGTCACAGCCTGTCCTGTGTTCTGATCTGAAAGTAGCCTAGTTCTGCTTACCACAGTTCTCTACAGTACACTCTGAGAGGCTCGACCCAATTACTGACGCTGCCGAATTTGTCAATGTCGATATTAAGCATTTTTATGGTTATCGGTATCGAGCCATTTTTCATAACCGATTTGCCGAATAAAATCATTTAATTTTGAAGCAGCGATCTGGCTTGATTCAGCCACCTCTATCAGAGCGCACTGCTCTGTGGCCTAGAGCTAGACTAATGCCGCGCCATCATCCATCTGATTTGTTGGGAGTCACGGTGAGAGTTGGGGTACTCGGACTCGGACTGAAGTCCAATTTTGAGATGAACTCGGACTTGTCACTGCACTCGGATGAATTTATACTCGGACTTGGCACGAACTCGGACATTTTAAGACTTCGGAAAAAATGTCCGAGTCCGGGCACTGAAGGACACATTATTCAGAAAACGAAAAGAAACTACTTGTGTTGTGTTCAGCGTTGAGCATTGTATCCAATCACAGACATGTAGCCTATATTCAGCGCATGAGCAACCAGTGAGCAAATAGTCAACATGCAAGAATTCGCTCAAAATGTATGTTCAGAATCAGCACAAGCTTTATCCTTTGCAAATCCCCTCAAACAAAGTCTACAGCGCGATATATAAATGGAGAGATTCACTGTGCAGTGTGGGATTTCTTCAGTGATTATGACGAGTTTTCAGGGAGAGTGCAGAGACGCGGTAAGTGATGGCTTAAAGGAAGCGCAATTGACAATCTAAATAATAATTTTTGTTTTCGTGCTTATCAGAGCACCAGAGGTTACGTTCACAGATGTAAATCAAAAACAGTCATAAATGCATTTAAATGTGGGAGTGAATCCGCTAAAGTCTAGTCCTGTGAGTCATGAAATTGCGGATGTTTGACCATAACCATAGCAACATGAGAACGTGATAAACAGCAACATTTTGTCGGCTAATAATTGTATGATTTTTGTTACATTTACACTTAGTCATAAGTGATTCGCATGCCATCAAGAGAGAAACTCGTATCTTAGAGCGTAAATGGAAACAAACTAATTTAGAGGTCTTTAGAATCGCGTGGAAAGACAGTATGTCACGTTATAAAAAGGCTACTAAAAACTGCCAGGGCTAAGACATCTCCGCAAACTAATAGAAAATAACCAGAAATAATCCAAGGTTTTTATTTAACACCGTGGCTAGACTAACAAATAAACAGACATCGCCAGAGCAAAATATACCGTTACAGTTTAGCAGTAGTGATTTTATGAATTACTTCAATGAGAAAATAGAAAGCATCCAAAACACGATTATAAATGTACAATCCTCTATGGTGTCTTATGATTCAGCCTCAATTATGGCACCTCTAGAACAACTACACCGCTTTACAACGATAGGACAGGAAGAGCTAAATAAACTTATCATTGCTTCTAAACCAACAACATGTTTATTAGATCCAATACCCACTAAACTACTGAAAGAAGTGTTACCTGTAGTGGAAGAGCCTCTCCTCAATATTATTAACTCGTCTTTATCTTTAGGTCATGTTCCAAAAATATTCAAGCTGGCAGTAATAAAACCTCTCATTAAGAAACCGCAATTAGATCCAAATAACTTAGCAAATTACAGACCCATTTCAAATCTTCCATTTATGTCCAAAATACTAGAAAAGTTGTGTCCGCTCAATTGTGCTCTTTTTTGCAAGAAAATGATATCTATGAAAAATTCCAGTCAGGATTCAGACCGCATCATAGTACAGAAACGGCGCTAGTTAAAATTACAAATGATTTACTTTTAGCTTCTGACCGAGGCTGTATCTCAATACTAGTCCTACTTGATCTTAGCGCTGCGTTCGAACACTATAGATCATAAAATACTCTTGGATCGAACTACAAAACTACACTGGTGTTCAGGGACAGGCATTAAGCTGCTTTAGATCGTACTTATCGGACCGTTCTCATTTTGTTTGTTTAAATGGGGAAAAATCAAAGATAACGCCAGTAGACTATGGAGTACCGCAAGGATTGGTTTTAGGCCCTCTGCTATTCTCAATATATATGCTGCCACTTGGTAATATTATAAGAAAACATGGAATTAACTTCCACTGTTATGCTGATGATACTCAATTATATATTTCATCACGACCAGATGAAAACACTAACTCATCTAAATTGACCGAGTGTCTCAAAAATATAAAATGCTGGATGACGCGTAATTTCCTGCTATTAAATTCAGAGAAAACGGAGGTATTACTTATTGGTCCAAAAAACTACTCACAAAACCTCTTACAATACAACTTTAATATAGATGGATATCCTGTTACTTTATCCACTACAGTAAAAGATCTGGGTGTTATACTAGACCACAACTTGTCTTTCGAAAATCATATTTCATATGTTACAAGAACAGCCTTTTTCCACCTTAGAAACATTGCTAAGCTACGTAACATGCTATCTGTTTCTGATGCAGAAGAGTTAGTTCATGCATTTATGACCTCGAGACTAGATTACTGTAATGCTTTATTAGCCGGTTGTCCTGCATCCTCAATAAACAAGCTACAGTTAGTCCAAAATGCAGCCGCTAGAGTTTTTACTAGGTCAAGAAAATACGATCATATAACACCGATTTTATCATCTCTACACTGGTTACCTATTAAGTTCCATATCAACTACAAAATACTACTACTAACCTATAAAGCCCTAAATGGTTTAGCTTCTATGTACTTGACGGACCTACTTTCGCCCTACAATCCACCGCGTTCTTTAAGATCACTAAATTCAAGGCTTCTGGTCATTCCTAGGATATCTAAGTCCACTAAAGGAGGGAGGGCGTTCTCGCATTTAGCTCCAAAACTCTGGAATAGCCTTCCCGATACGGTCCGAGGCTCTGACTCGCTGACACAGTTCAAAACTAGACTAAAGATGCATCTCTTTAGTCAAGCATTCACATAATGCTTAACTTTTAGTCCTCTGTTATGCCATACAGAACCGTTTGCCGCTGAAACTGCTTAACGCGCCAGTGGGGCTCGACAGCCTTTTAGACAAACGGTTCGACATGTTCGGCACGTATGGTTGGCTTGCGGAGAGTTTGTGAGATAGTGATTTTCTAACACCAACTCCTATATAATGGAAATCATTCTGAACATCAGCTATGCTAATTATTTTCCATCTGCCTTTCTGCTGTTATCTCGGGACGTTTGTCCTGAGAAAAATGGCGTCGTCAGGTCCAGTTTGTATCCAGACTCTCACGGGGATCTCAGAAGCCCAACGCCTGTGAAGAGACGACTCAACGCTGGCGATATGTTATGGCTCCATATTATATATGAACAATATTTATATTTAAGATTTATATATAAACAATATGAATGTAAGCCAGAGGAGAACTGGCCCCGACTGAGCCAGGGTTCTCCCAAGGTTTTTTCTCCATCCAATCTGATGGAGTTTTGGTTCCTTGCCACTGTCGCCTTGCTTTGCCTTGCTTTTGGCTTGCTTAGTCGGGTTTTTACCATTTAACAATATTACTTATCTGTGTTGTACTACTGTCATGTTATCACTGTGAAGCTGCTTTGATACAATCTGTATTGTGAAAAGCGCTATATAAATAAATGTGACTTGACTTGAATTCACTGACAATGTTGCGCTCACACACAGAGACCGAGAGCACTTATTAGGAGCTGCTTCAATGGTCATCACGCATCAGTTGTCTCAAAGGTAAGCAGTAGACATTCCTGAAGTTGCATTAAATCACTACAGTGAAGTTGCAAAACATCTCATTATCTATTTATGATGAAAAACACCCCTGTTCCCACTGAGTTTGACCGGGAATTCAATTCACAGTAGGCCTATGTCCGTCATTGCAGTGATATGCTTTAACGGAACCTCACGTCGGTGTAGCCTAACTTAAACCTATTTTAGCGTCTCCCTAAACGTTATACTGTGAATAGATTCTTAACACGAATGAATTCACTCGAATCACGTCTGCTGCGGTTTTGTATTCACATAGCTTCACCAAATACGTCCTTTACAGGGCTCCTAATAAAAATTGCGCATATTTGGAGAAATGTTGCTTTATTCTCTCATGATTGTAAAATATTTCGTCATACAGAATACCATTTCTATTAATTTCTCACAGAATTACCGTAGGCTATGCGATCTGAAGAGCGTTTAGCGCGAGCTCTGTCTGTCTCCCCATTTGCGATCTGCCAGCTGTCATTCGAGCTGTACAATCCACTTCCTAGTTTTTATCTCCGTGATAAACAGTCAAACAGACGTTTATACGCGTCAAAAATAAAGATAATAACCATCCAATTACAATATGATTTGTGTGATTTTCATGCGATTTGTCATAAAAATGAATAAAGAATATTCACATATGCAAAGCAGGTATAGCGATTGTAGCAGGAGTAGCAGGATAAATGCTAAATATAACATTTCAACATCATTAGTCATTGTATGACTACAATCATTATATATGTTGTAACCGGTTGTAACGCTTGGACCGGATAACTCGAGATAAATCAAGGGAAGAAAGAGCTTGAAGGCTGAAAAGGCTGTATCACGCACATTTAATAAGTGCAATGCAATCCTCTCATACATGCGAGATACTCTTTCATGCGTCACAAAACTTTGTTAACAAATAAAATATATAGGAAAAAGGGTAGAGCACGTCTAGCATAATGGTCTCATCTCAAAGTCATCACGCAGAGTTTACGTGATGAGTGACGCAACCATCTCTCTTAAAGGGCACACTGCACTATAATGTGATAAATATGAATACACAGTAACGATCGTTACAATGTGTGTTATATATGAAAATTTCAGATGCAAAAGCCTCTTAGTGCCATCTGAAATTTTCTTCTAAAATGATCATTTTTACCAAGCTCGTCCATATTTCACTTAAATGGCAATGAAAATAACCTATTAAGTGTCATATACGTGAAATTACTGAACTTAAATATACGAGCTTGATAAAAAATGATCATCCTAAAAGAAAATTTCAGATGGCACTTGGAGGCTTTTGCATCTGAAATCTTCATATATGTGTGTGTGTGTGTGTGTGTTTAGTTAATCCATTGATGTGCATTAGACAAATTGAATAATCACCTTTATTATTTTAGGCTATGTTTTAGTCATCACAAAATAATTATGAGAGGTAAGGCTATTACACAGCCTACATTTCTAACACATTATTTAGGCCAATAGTTCATTTTCCCCAAGCTGTTTAGCTATAGTAGTACAGTATCCATAGGCCTAATCATGAACTATACAGTTGCCCAACTTTTAACTCTCTCTTTATCTTACCCTCATTGTAGATGGATACAAGGAAGACAAAATGTAGAAGTGCACTGTGGGAGTACTACACTCAACCAACACCAGGACAGCCAGTGTGCAATACATGTAAAGATGTTGTCAGAATTTAAAGAGACTAAGAGAGTCTTTGTCTGAGGCCTTTTTTATTCTTAATTTTTGACATAAATTTACATTTTTACACTAGACATATATCGGTTCAAAATATCGATTATCGGGCTACTTGATCTGTAATAATCGGTATCGAGTATCGAGTCCCTGAAAAGCACATATCGGTCTGACCCCTAGTACACTCACTAATGTCTCTTGTGATCCCCCTCACTCCTCATCAGAGTGATCAGACGCTGAAGGCTGTTTCTTTTGCGTTTCTTCTCCTTCGCTCTGACTATTTTGACAGATACTCAACTGACACTGCACGCTCGCTCAGCCCAGAGGGGGAGGTGATTAAAAATGTGATTGGACCAGCCCAGTGTCAATCAAGAAAATAACCAATGGGCCGCTGATCTCCGTGTTTCATCGGCCGGTCTTTAGAAAGAAAAAACCCACGCTGACTTTTTTTTTGTCCAATGCGTTTCAACGGCACAAAGATCCCAGCGCTCTGCCGCAAAACTAAGCGCAATGGGCCGCTGATATGAGTTGTATGGGCCGTTAAAAAATAAATAAATAAATAAAATTTAAAGTTTGAGATGTATCGGCCCAAAAGCACGTCGGCCCACCGGAAAATGCCCGGTATGCCCGATGGCCAGTCCAGCCCTGCTACCCAGCGATGGGCTTCCTCGGAAGAAAGACTACGGAACGTTAAGAGGTCAAACCGTGGGTCCACCCAAAAATGTCTGAAGCCAGCCAGTCACGAAGGGCATACATACCAGGTGACACATGGTCCCAAAAGTCTTTTACATTATAAATTACAGAAAATGTATGGCTTTTGTAGGAGTGAAAGGATCAGATTTGTATGTTAGTCTCTGTTGTTTGTTTCTTGAATTTGGCAGATAAAGTGAAAATAGCTGACACCACAACAACAGGCACTTTGCATTTTTTGACACTCCCCCCTTATGCGCATTGAAAAGGTTTTCAAAGTTGTCATTATTGAACTTGTGCCGATACCATGTATCAGTTTAACAGTGAAAACTTTCATAAGCGTGTGTTCAGACAAGGAAGCAACCTGTGGTGGTGGTGTGGGTGGGTTGCCGGAGATTAAAGTAACAGATTGTTTTGGCTTTACAGCAGATCTAGAATAAATTTATTTTCCAGTTAAAGTTGATTCACTTCCTTCGCAATGATCAATAGTTATTAATTTAGAGACCGCTAACACGACACTGTTCTAACTCTTAAGAAAACTCTTAAGTTCTCTCTACGCTAACTTTAAAAACGAGTCAAACTCAGATTTAGAAGCTAGTACATGAAATAAACAAAGTCAGAACAGACACACAGGTAGATTATCAGAGTTTAGTCCGTGAGTCCACCTGGATAGTCTCCGTTTCAGAGACATTTCAGACTGTGGAGGTTTGATCGATCTGAGTGTCTGATTGGCAGCCGGAGCTTGACATGGGGCTCCGGAGCTTGACGTGGGGCTGGGTTCCCAAAAGTGGAATCTGGCTCTCTCTTCGGATGCCGGTGGCAGGTTTTTTCTTGCCAGCGGCAGTGTCCGGCTTCCTGTCTGAACATGCACTACAGGAAGAAAACTCATAAACTTATTTGTAATCGCTTGTGTTTCTGTAGAGAATCAACCGTTACAGAAGAAAGGACCCTCCAGCAGAAGGAATGGTTAAAACGCAACTCAGAGCCTTTCACCCAAGTGCAGTTTGATAATTGTTTTATACCCGTATTGTGGAAAAAGAGATGAGATTGTCGCACATGGCGAACGTGAATATTTTCCGATGCTACCATTAGCACGTCTCAATGCACTGTATTGTTAGTACATTAAGTTTTATGGGTTTCTAACAATTCATATAATGAAATGACTGTTATTAAGCTGTTAATATGAGTTTGGCTGTAATATTATCGTCTAACACTGTTTTATGTTTATTTGAGTTTCTATCACATACGAGTGAGTGTTAATGGGTCACGTGCTGATCCGTCCATGTTCAAATGTGAAGGCCTGCAGTTATCACATAAAATGGATGACGTGTAAAGTGGTATTATACTGCGACTAAAATGTTTTGAGATTAATATGCAATATACAGTATATAGAGTACAGTTTATAACATTCAGTATTACATTCATTCTGATGTATAAGTTGTATCAATTTCAATTTCTTTATGTAATATTTGATTAATTTTCTTTATTTAATATCTTATTTTGTCACACATACAGTACAGATGCAAGCTACCTTGTTTATTGTGTGTAACAGTGTTGACATAGTGTTTTTGCCAATTGATGCGAATATGCTTTAATATTGTTATGCAAGTTATGGTAATTTTCCTACTCATAATACAGAGATTCGAGGGAAACGCAACAAGTGTCTGTCCTGATAATATTTCTATGTTCCCCTCTTCAGGGAGACTACATTTGGAGGCACCGCTGGGATGTTCGAAGTGAGGTTGGTGTCCTGTAACTGAGGAAGTGACCACACGTCGACCATTCTCCAAACCGACCCCAGAGGGTAGATCAGCGCAGTGTGTTGGCTACGGAAGTGGTGGTAGCCCTGTCCGGCCCAAGGTGTATCCTGAGGTGCTTTATTCACTAGGGAGGCAACAACAACGACCAGGCAAGGCAAAACACTAACCCATAGTCCAACCCATTATTCATCTGCCAAAATGGAGTCAGAGATTGAGAACTTGCTTTCTGAAATTAAAGGATTGTTATTTCAGCTCACCATTGAACAGTTGATGCAAGTAAGTGACTTTCTGAAAATATCAGGAGTTAAAAGGGAAAAGATCGCAGATAAAAGCCGAAACTCTCTTGTTTCTTTCATCAGTCAGTATATTGACCGTGACGAACTAGCCGAACTCGAAGATGAGGGCATGGGGGAATTGTTGAGCTTATTGGACATCGTCAAAAGCTTGCTTTCCTTTCGTGAACACACCTGTAATTGCTGTTATGCATACTTTATGCATTTGTTTCATGCTATTTAATTTATAATTAAATCCTTAATTTCATGTCTTCATTTTATTAGAGGTAAAATGCTAAATGTGTATTTGAGATAATGTTATGTAAATTCATTTATGTCTCTTTAAATGTAAGGCGCAAGAATGCGTCACTTTCGCGAAATGAGAATCTCTTCTCAGAGAGACTCAATATAGCATGTGGGCATGAGAAAGAGAGACAAGATAAAAGGCGGCAGACACCACAGCAGGTATGCACATTGTCCAGTCCAGTGATACCAGTGAGAATAGAAACAGACTGCTCAGCAGCACACGGTTACTTTGCCACCAGATGTGTTGTCAGATTTAAAGTGTCTCAAAGCAGATATGGTATTGTTAAAAGACCTCAAAACCGAGATGGCGCAGATCCGAGAGACCATCCGGAAGACAGATCATGCTACAGGATGGAACTCTGCTGTCAACAGGGAAATGGATTATGAGTCAGCCCAACAACCAATGAATTCTCAGCCTCAGTGCACCCCTTGGAACACAGAGAGCACTGCTGCTCCTCGTCAAAATGGCAGGCTAATACAGGACTCACCGTGGCGGTGCATGTCCCAGGCGAGTTGTGGCGCCAGCCCAGTTCCAGCAGAGATCTGCACCACAGAGATATCCCATGCCCCGTCCTAGACCTAGGTGTTTTGGATGCCAGCAGCGAGGGAAGAATGCTGCCAGCATTGTTACAGGTGTGGAAGTGATGAACATTTCCGTGCTGGTTGCAGGACATACCAGGGACAACCTGTCATGGTGAGAGAGGCTCCTTTAAATGGACAGTGGCTGCCCCGAGGGACAGGAGTAGCTGAGCTGACTAGAGTGTCCCATAGAGTTGTCAGCTGCCGTACACTGTACGGCTGTGTCCACTTCAGTGTACCCTCACACATAAACTCACCTGTTGAAGTAAGCAGTATTGGGATTGAACATGCTAAAGACCAGAAAGCGGAGGAAGACCTCTGGGACCCCCAATCGATTTAAGCCACATAGAAGAAGATAAGGGACAGATAGTTCGTAAGATGCTGCGGGAAGAGTCAGGCTGTTTTAACGATGTGATAGTGACAGAGGCTGTATTGAAAAGTTGCAGCTCAAGATTTCATTGAAAGACCAAGAACCAGTGGCACGGACCTACATGTCAGTCCCCAAGCCCTTATATGAGGAAATGAAAGATTACTACTTGATCTAATAGCACAAGGGTGGATAGAGAAATCCCATTCTGCATATGCATCACCGGGAGTGTGTGTCAGGAAAAAATGTGGTTCTCTCCGCTTGTGCATTGATTATAAAGAGTTAAATCGCAGAGACACACCCTGACAGGCAGCCAATTCCTAGAGTTCAGGACGTGATGGATGGCCTTGGAGGTAACACTATGTTCTCGTTATTAGACCAAGGAAAAGCCTATCTACAGGGTTTCATGACAAAGGACAGCAAACACTTGACAGCCTTCGTGACCCCCTGGGGATTGTATGAGTGAGCTAGGATACCTTTTGGGCTTATGAATGCGCCAGCCGCTTTTCAGCGCTGTATGGAGGAGTGCCTAGAGGGCCTCCGTGACAAGATCTGCGTTCCATACCTAGACGACACTCTTGTCTTCAGTAAAACATTTCAGAGTCATGTTGATGCTGTCAGAAAAGTGTTACAGAGACTGAAGCAGTACGGCATCAAATTAAAGCCCAGTAAATGTGAGCTATTCAGAACTGAGATTCGTTACCTGGGAAGGATAGTGTCTGCCGAAGGAAACAAAATGGACCCTGCCGATACTGCTGCCATCAGGATTCTACCCAGTACAGTAGGTGAACTGAGACAAGTGATGGGTTTATTAAGTTATTACCGTCATTACGTGAAAGACTTTTCCCGCATTGCCGTTCCCCTGTATGATTTAACTAAAGGGTCAAGTGTGGCAACAGAGGAGAAAGGTGTCCAACAGGACATCCAATAGAAAGAGAAGTGGAAGCGTAGTGCCATCACATACACTCATTGAATGGACTGATACCCATCAACAGATTCTTAAGAAACTGTTAGATTGCTTGGTTCAACCCCCAGTTCTTGCGTTCCCAGACTTTTCTAAGTCAAGTCAAGTCAAGTCACATTTATTTATATAGCGCTTTTCACAATACAGATTGTATCAAAGCAGCTTCACAGTGATAACATGAAAGTAGTACAACACAGATCAATAATATTGTTAAATGTTAAATAAACCCAACTAAGCAAGCCAAAAGCAAGGCAACAGTGGCAAGGAACCAAAACTCCATCAGATTGGATGGAGAAAAAACCTTGGGAGAACCCAGGCTCAGTCGGGGCCAGTTCTCCTCTGGCTTACATTCATATTGTTTATATATAAATATTAAATATAAATATTGTTTATATGTAACACGGTGCCATAACATATCGCCAGCGTTGAGTCGTCTCTTCACAGGCGTTGGGGCATCTGAATTCCCCGTGAGAGGCTGGATACAAACTGGACCTGACGAACGCCATTTTCTCGGGACAACGTCCCGAGATAACAGCAGAAAGGCAGATGGGAAATAATTAGCATAGCTGATGTTCATAATGATTTCCATTATACGGGAGTCGGTGTTAGAAAATCACTATCTCGCAACTCTCCGCAACCCAACCATACGTGCCGAACGTACCGAACCGTTTGTCTAAAAGGCTGTCGAGCCTTTTACTAAAACTTTTTTAGTAGAGTTTTGGAGC
Organism: Hybognathus amarus; assembly: GCA_030378365.1. Lineage (NCBI taxonomy): Eukaryota > Metazoa > Chordata > Actinopteri > Cypriniformes > Leuciscidae > Hybognathus > Hybognathus amarus. The sequence goes on along the minus strand of JAQIUQ010001587.1, from coordinate 90,600 downwards.
TAAATGCGAGAACGCCCTCCCTCCTTTAGTGGACTTAGATATCCTAGGAATGACCAGAAGCCTTGAATTTAGTGATCTTAAAGAACGCGGTGGATTGTAGGGCGAAAGAAGGTCTGTTAAGTACATAGGAGCTAAACCATTTAGGGCTTTATAGGTTAGTAGTAGTATTTTGTAGTTGATACGGAACTTAATAGGTAACCAGTGTTACCAGTGTTAGTGTAACAGAGATGATAAAATCGGTGTTATATGATCATATTTTCTTGACCTAGTAGGAACTCTAGCGGCTGCATTTTGGACTAACTGTAGCTTGTTTATTGAGGATGCAGGACAACCAGCTAATAAAGCATTACAGTAATCTAGTCTCGAGGTCATAAATGCATGAACTAACTTTTCTGCATCAGAAACAGATAGCATGTTACGTAGCTTAGCAATGTTTCTAAGGTGGAAAAAGGCTGTTCTTGTAACATATGAAATATGATTTTCGAAAGACAAGTTGCGGTCTAGTATAACACCCAGGTCTTTTACTGTAGTAGATAAAGTAACGGGACATCCATCTATATTAAAGTTGTATTGTAAGAGGTTTTGTAAATAGTTTTTTGGACCAATAAGTAATACTTCCGTCTTATCTGAATTTAATAGCAGGAAATTATGTGTCACCCAGCATTTTATATCTTTGAGGCACTCTGTCAGTTAGTGTTTTCGTCTGGTCGTGATGAAATATATAGTTGAGTGTCGTCAGCAACAGTGGAAGTTAATTCCATGTTTTCTTATAATATTACCAAGTGGCAGCATATATATTCAGAATAGCAGAGGGCCTAAAACCGATCCTTGCGGTACTCCATAGTCTAGTGGCGTTATCTTTGATTTTCCCCCATTTAAACAGACAAAATGAGAACGGTCCAATAAGTACGATCTAAACCAGCTTAATGCCTGTCCCTGAACACCAGTGTAGTTTTGTAGTCGATCCAAGAGTATTTTATGATCTATAGCGTCGAACGCAGCACTAAGATCAAGTAGGACTAGTATTGAGATACAGCCTTGGTCAGAAGCTAAAGTAAATCATTTGTAATTTTAACTAGCGCAGTTTCTGTACTATGATGCGGTCTGAATCCTGACTGGAATTTTTCATAGATATCATTTTCTTGCAAAAAAGAGCACAATTGAGTGGACACAACTTTTTCTAGTATTTTTGACATAAATGGAAGATTTGAAATGGGTCTGTAATTTGCTAAGTTATTTGGATCTAATTATGGTTTCTTAATGAGAGGTTTTATTACTGCCAGCTTGAATATTTTTGGAACATGACCTAAAGATAAAGACGAGTTAATAATATATAAGATTTATTTGCTTACAACTCTACACGCACCGAAGTGACATGTTTTCCCCATTCTACCTTTTGTATGGCCGCTCTCCGAGGTTACCTGTCGACATGTTGTTCAATCTTCTGGGTGATGTAGACGGAGGTAGTCACCAGAATTATGCTGAACAGTGGAAACATGGAATGCAGGAAGCATACAATATTGCCAGGGAAAATTCTCACAAAGCTGCCCAGAGAAATAAGAGAAACTATGATGGTAAAGTAAGGAGCACAGTACTGAGCCCTGGCGACCGTGTGTTGGTCCGGAATTTGACTTGCACGAGGTGGACCTGGAAAGTTGAGAAATCATTGGAAGGGCTTGTTAAACAAGCGGGAAACGATGTTCCTATTTATGAACTGAGACCTGAACATGGAAAAGGGAGATCAAGGGTCATGCACAGAAACCTATTATTACCATGTGATCACTTACCATTGGAAACTGAGGGGCTCCCACCCGTAAAACCAAAAAGAAAAGATCCCAGACCAGCGAAAGTCACTAGAGAGCTGGATGGAGAGGTAGAGGATGATGAAGATGACTACTATGTCATGGACATCCAGCTACCACAGGAAGTGGCTGAAGGTGAAGAAACGCCTTAAGTTGAAAAGCATGCAGTAGAAACAAAGCTTGAGAGTAACGATGATTGTCTTGGTGAGGATACATCAGCCAGTGATTTACCTGGGGTAGCGGATGATTTAGTTAAACTTGAAACAGTTGCGGACATACCACAGTTCTCTGGAAGCAGTGATGAAAGCGAAACCGAGAATATGCCTAAACGACCACAGAGGGAACGTAGACCACCAAAGATCTTTAGGGTAACGCTTTGATTACAGCCCGGAAAGTACTGTGTAATTAAGAGGAATTTACAGTTTAACTTTCTGTAACTATAGTGTACCTATAACGTACTTACATGTAAGTATAAGAGAACAATATGTAAAGTTTGGGAAATAAAGGGGTAACAGCCAGGAGAAAAAAATAGTATACTTTAAATATTATAGAACTAAGAGGTTCTTATTCTACTATTAAGATACAACAATCTTACATTTGGGAGCAATTTAGCGAGAACATTCACTGCGAACCTTTTTGTAGCAATTGTGTATCAATATATACTGTAGGCTTTTTAAAAATGACAGGGTACATCTATGCATTTATACAAAAATAATTATAAATAAAAATAAAAAACTTGATAGCAAAAGTACAGATGTTTATGTTTGGGCTAACATCTTTCAAGGCAAGAAAAGCTAAGACTTTTACATTATTTTTTTATATATATACTGGGAAATGTATCTGTTTTGATGTGGTTACAGGGTAAGTGGTGCTTGTATAATAAATAAAGGTTTCTGAGTCAAGATTGTGTATGCATTTTTATTGTACTTACCCAGTAACTACATGGAACAAGAGGGTAACAAGCACCACTTTAATTTACAGCCCGCAATGTCACACTTACCCTGTAACTACATGAAACAAGAGGGTAACAAGCACCACTACATGAAACAAGAGTATATATTTCCCCAATATTTAAGCAAAAGTTGCAATATTTTTCGTTTTCAGTGCACGTTTGTTAAAAAGATTACATAATAAATGCATAGATATGTACCCTTTAATTTTTAAAAAGCCTATACAGTATGTACTAGTTCACCATTATTTCAAAAAGGTATGTTCTTGCTAAATTGCTCCCAAATGTAAGATTGTTATATCATAAATAGTAGAATAAGTACCCCTTAGTTCTATAATACTTACAGTATAAATATATTTTTTTAATTCTCCTGGTTGTTACCCCTTTATACCCAAGACTTAAAATATTGTTCCCTTATACTTATATTGTAAGTACGTTATAGGTACACTATAATTACAGAAGGTTATGCTGTAAAATCACTTTAATTACGCAGTACTTTCCGGGCTGTAATCTAAAGCGTTACCATCTTTAGATATGATACAATTGGGTCCCCCTATTGTTATGGCCTTACTGCATTACCGTTCCATTCCATGCCTCAAACGTGGACGTATCAATTGCAACCTTACTATCATCAGCCGGTATACTCTAATGGAATGTAAGTTCAAATACTTTCTTGATGTTTGAATAGTGACAGACAAAACTTGGTGTCTTCACAAGTCAACAAACTACATTTCAGGACTTGAAATAATACTGAATTGAGTAATTCAACAGGACTCTTCCTGAAGGACTCAATTTAGTGTGAGTACATGAACATTCAACACGCATGTCACAGTCTGGGATTTGAAACAGTAGTGGGTGTTGCTGATACTCAATGTGCTGTCTAGTCTGAGACTAAATGAATCGATCCATTATGGGATGAGCCAGACAAACTGAACCTTACGTACCTAAGTTGGGATGAGGAAACAAAGCTGAATGTAACAAAAGAGTTCCAGGCTGTAAACATTAAGCGTAATGTTGATTTACAAAGCTGAATGTAACAAAAGAGTTCCAGGCTGTAAACATTAAGTGTAATGTTGAATTACAAAGCTGAATGTAACAAAAGAGTTCCAGGCTGTAACCAGTATGCATTTGTCGAATTGCACTTACCTTGGATTGAGAAGGCAAAGTTGTATGTATCAAAAGAGTTCCAGTTTGTAACCATTATACTGAGTATGCTTGAGAAAATAGTACTAATACTGAGTTATTGATGTTGAGGACAACATCTAATTTTTTTCGGGGGGGGGGGGGGAAGTAATGTAGCGGGTATTGAGAAGAGAATATTATAGTTTATGATTGGTTATTTCATTGGTTCATGTAGTTTGTTATGGTGCAGTCCAGAAAGACTCCTGCAGGTGGTGGGGCGAGCATAGAGAGTTATTATCAGACGCACATTCCCTTTAGCCTGACTACGTCAGACTTCCTACTTCCGCTGAATTTCATTTCGCTCCTGTAGTTAGTCTGAGATAGCGGCCTATCTTTCAGTTTTCCACCGGCCTGAAAACAGCCGGCCAATCAACGAACAGAGGGCGGGCTGAGAGCTGTGACGTAGGCACTAAGCGCCGAGTTTTACATTGTAGGTTAGAGAAATCGAAAACCAAAACGACCGCAGAAATGGGAAACAAGACACGGGATGCAATTCGCCCTGTTATGGAGAACATTCCGGAGTTTTTCAAATTGAAGCAAAACAAAGTCGTTTACAGCAATGTTCACTCCGGTATTTCGCTCGCATCATCAAGTGTTTACAGCCAGGACCGGCGCGTGCACTTCTGCCGCTCTAGGCGAAAAACAATTTTGCTGCCCCTCTATTTGCAACGTATACCAGCAAAAACCAGCATGCTTGGCCATTATGTAGCTTGCACAACGCGATTCTCTCATCAACACAGATGCAGCCGTTTTTATTTTTGCAAATCATTATAACAAGGAGAAATATTAACACTTCAAGCTTTGACATTTAGGCTACCCAATTTTTTCAGGCTAATTGTAGTAATGACGGATCAGATCTATTTGGCCATAACTATATGCATAACTATAAGGACAAAACTTACCCCCATTCAACGTCAGTTCTCTGTCTTTTACGGCCATGACAAGAACGTCGGTCTCCTCGGCTGTGAACGCTCCTGGCGTGCTCTTATTACCATATTATTATTATCATAATAATAACAACAATCCACCATATTTCGTTTCGACATCCTGCTGCATTAGTCCCAGATATGTGATTCATGAACAATCTGTTCATTGCGAATGTCACGTCACGTGACAAATGAACGTAAGACTCGGAAGGTAAAGTGATTATTTAAGTTCCCTGTAAATCATTTTTACTGCATTATGATTTCTTAATTCAGAATATAATCAACATTGCGTAGGTGGATGTGATCGGGGAATTTGGCTGTTAAAATTATAACATTAAGCCACTTAAATAAACGAAATGACTCGAATAACTCAGAGAATCTGTAAAATGAACTTCCTATTCATGACTCATGAGAGCAGGGGCTCGGGCTCGCCCTCGTGGCGCTGCGGGGCGGCGGAAGCTAAATCAGTCATGACTCGTGAGAGCAGGGCATGCCGACGCTGCGGGGCGGCATAAATAACCTAGTTTGTGAATTGTTCATTCCCGGTTGGCACACATTTTGCAGCCCTTACAAAAGCGCCGCTCCCTGTTTACAGTGGAAGTTCGATCATAGATTTGAGTTCGATGCATAATGTCTCGATGCGGCTGTGACGGCGCATAGCATACGTCATGAATAAACTTATCTGATTGGCTTACGGGTAACCAATGATTTTTAACTTCAGAGAAGCGCCCCTAGCGAGAGAGAAAACACTTCTCTATTATGCCATTCCAGACTCTGTCTACGAAGCAAAGTGAAGTAGCAGAGTCTGGTATTACCAGGCTACATTCCCTTCCCCCTACTCATAATACAGAGATTCGAGGGAAACGCAACAAGTGTCTGTCCTGATAATATTTCTATGTTCCCCTCTTCAGGTAAGCCCTTTAAATATCTGAATATTTGATGTTAAATCTTAATATCTTATGTTAATATGAGTTTGTGAATATAGAATGTTCAGATAATTGTTTTATACCCGTATTGTGGAGAAAGAGATGAGATTGTCGCACATGGACGAACGTGAAATATTTTCTGATGCTACCATTAGCATGTCTCAATGCACTGTATTGTTAGTTCATTAAGTTTTATGGGTTTCTAACAATTCATATAATGAAATGACAGTGTTATTATGCTGTTAATATGAGTTTGGCTGTATTGTAATATTATCGTCTAACACTGTTTTATGTTTATTTGAGTTTCTATCACATACGAGTGAGTGTTAATGGGTCACGTGCTGATCCGTCCATGTTCAAATGTGAAGGCCTGCAGACAGTTATCACATAAAATGGATGACGTGTAAAGTGGTATTATACTGCGACTAAAATGTTTTGAGATTAATATGCAATATATATAGAGTACAGTTTATAACATTCAGTATTACATTCATTCTGATGTATAAGTTCAATTTCAATTTCTTTATGTAATATTTTATTCATTTTCTTTATTTAATATCTTATTTTGTCACACATACAGATGCAAGCTACCTTGTTTATTGTGTGTAACTGTGTGGACATAGTGTTTTTGCCAACTGATGCGAATATGCTTTATGTGTTTTGACTTTGTGTCACTTGAGAATGTGTTGTACTCCCTTTATGGATAAATAAGAGTGAGGGAGACAAAACTGTGTTGTATTACAGTGGTCATCTCTGAGTTGTTTTTATTTACTCATGTTTTCAATACCAGGAACTCTCAATAAATGAAATAACAAATATACACACTGTCAAACAGAACTCTCAATAAATAAAATAACAAATATACACTGTCAAACAACAACTATAATAATAATACAATATTTCATACTCCCACACAGTTGTTTCACACAGATGATATACTAACAAACTTGTCTATTATAACTATGCCAAAATCATACATGAAACAAACAACCAGTTGAACTCATATACTAGAAGCATCTGAATAACTGTTATTATGAAATTTGATCAGTTTTACTAACCTTTATGGATAAATAAGAGTGAGACAGACAAAACTGTGTTGTATTACAGTGGTCATCTCTGAGTTGTTTGAGGATGCACCATGGTTGTCATGGCAACACTCAACTCCCAACTGTCACTCAGAATTTACAAAATGCCACTGGACTGTCCAATGCAAACTCATTTAATTAAAGCATAAATATTAAATAAAAGCATTAAGCATTAAATAAAACATTTAAATACTGTAAATAAATAAATTGAAAGAAAAATACATATATAAATACAAAATAAAATATATACAAATATTTCGAAATTTACAAGACCTAAATGTCCTGGGTGGTCACACTCTCCCAACAAAATAAGATGTCATCCCGACATCAATACAAACAATATTATAAACCAGTCCCCAAATTAAATTTCACTTCACGTTCAGATAAAAGTAACAGGTCACATTTTCTAATTTTGCAATGCATATTTTCTTTAAGAAATGCAGATTATTCATATATGCCATATTCCTGCTTTGCAGACAGTCCTTGTTGGCTGATTCATAGCTTAAAGTCCAATGAGCTAGAGCCTCAAAGTACAGTCCCATAATCAAGGCTCTAAAGAAAGTTCATCGAGAACAAAAACAGTCAAGTTCAAGCCGAAAAAGTATCCCTATCCAGGCTGATTCCTTGCAAAAACAAATGTTCCAAGGGTGTTCATTCCAATAGTTTATTAGGCCATTTAACAGTCCATGGTCTATTTGCCTAACAACTGTTTTATCCTGTGTGAGTGCAACAGTCCCTTGTTTGACAAATTAATTGCAATTAATTAAAGCAGTCAGTGAAGGTATGATGGCAATTTGCGTCATTAGCATGCTGCAATGTCATTACCATTGCCCAAGACCTGTTGTTAAAGTGAAAGTTCATTCAGTTTTTTAATTGACTGGATAACCGATAACTGGGGGCTGAGAGTAGTAAATTGACATGGGTACCCAAGAATTCATATTTGGTGTCCATGTTTGTATGGTGTGTGGGTTAAAGTAATTCCTTGCATTTTGCACACTGTAGCATGTAGGAGTTCCAAAGTTATCATATGTGAATCTTTTTGGCGGCCGTCGTTGTTCAGGTCCAGATGGTTCCTCTACAGGATTCCTCTGCACAGTTCCATTTTGATCAGTAAACGTTGCTCGTTAGCAGGTACGATTTGTTCAGGTAGATGTCGTTCAGGTAACTGTTGTTCTTCAGTTGGTGTTTTTTGTTCTTTAGTGGGTGACTGTTGCTCAGGTAAGTATTGTTCAGGTAACTGTTGTTCTTCAGTAATTGTTTTTTGTTCTTCATTGGATAAGTCGATATGTGCTAGTACATCTGGTTCAGATTCAGCTAGATGTGGCAATAGAGTCGAGTTAAACATTTGTTCCGGCTGCTCTGCCGGTTTTTCACAGGTGTATAACAGTTGTGGTGTGGTTTCCACTTCTATCTGATTATGACTATGGTTTTGGGCCCTAAACTGATATGTCTTTACTTGGACATAGTACTCATCGTCACTTTCACTGTCGTTCTCTAGCTCATGTTCCTCCCTTCTCTTGGAAGGTGAAGCTGCATGTTTTTGTTGGTGTTTCGGCTTTGGTGGTGTTTTTTGAATCTGTGACGTCTCCAGAGGTAAGTGATCACAGGGGAGAAGATGGTTTCGATGTAACACTCTTGCTCTGCCTTTGCCCTGTTCCGGTTTCACTTCATAGATTGGAGTATCCTTGGCAGCCTGACGGATGACAATGTGGACTTCATCCTCCCAGTAATTTCGAAGTTTCCCTGGACCCCCCCCTTGGAGTCATGTTTTTCACGAGAACTGTGCTGCCAGGATATAAATTTGTACACCTTACTTTTTGGTCATAATGTCTTTTGTTTCTCTCAGTACTCTTTTTCACATGTTCTCTGGCAATCTCATAGGCCTCTTGCATACCCTTTGTCCACCTCTCCACATATTCACTTTGGCTTATGGAACTGTTGTCTGAATTGAGGTCAAACAATGCGTCAACTGGAAGCCTTGGAGAGCGACCAAACAGGAGGTAGAAAGGTGAGAATCCAGTCACTTCGCTCTTAGTACAATTGTAGGCAAAAACTAACTTATTCAACGCCTCTTTCCAATTCAATTTCTGTTTCTCTGTGAGAGTTTTGAGCATCTGCAGGATAGTCCGATTAAATCTTTCCACCTGTCCATTTCCCTGTGGGTGGTATGGGGTCGTCTGGAGGCAGTGATGTCACTGTATTTTTGGAGCTGGTCGAAGAGCTGATTTTTCGAATTTCCTGCCTTGGTCATGGTGAATTCGTGATGGAAACCCAAATCTCAGGGCAAAATCATTGAACAACCGGTCTGCTACAGTTTTCCCTGATTTTGACGCTGTAGCATACACCTGCACGAATCGAGTGAAATGGTCGATGATAACAAGGTATATACTCGTAAACCCCCTTGCATTTATCCAGGTGAAGGAAGTCGATGGATACTAACTCAAATGGATGGCTTGTCTTAATGCTCTTGAGAGGTGCTCTTGTCTCTCTGCATGTTTTTTTTGTTTTATGCATGAACAGGTTCTCAGCACATAGTTTTCAATATCCTTTTGCATAAAGGGCCAGAAAAAACGATCTCTAATGAGGCTAGTTGTGCGGTCTGAGGCCCTGGTGCCCCATCTCGTCATGTAGTTCTCTCAAAACAGTTCTCTTAAACTGGGCAGGCAACACTAGCTGCATTCGCTGTGCTGTTTTGCGGTACATTATACCATGCTCGTCCAACACCAGCTTGTCCCACTCTTCGCATTAGGCCTTTTACTGTAGGATTGGCTGAACGGCACTGTTTGGAAGAAGGTCTACTTTCTGACTGTAAGTAGTCTATCATTTCTTTTACATTCTTGTCATCCCTCTGTGCTTGTCGTATTTCATTTTTTGATAGTGATTTGTAGGGTTCATCATCCATCTCCAGACATGCTTGTGTACACTGACAGACTAATGTAAGGGGTGGATCTGGGTCATTCTGGACTTCCACAGCTTGGATTGTTGCTCCCACACACTCGGACGAGACCTCCTCCGTACATTCTCTCATTACTGTCTCTACATCTGTTGGCATTCTGGATAGTGAATCAGCATCCACATTCTCTTTACCTGGGCGATCAGCGAATCTTGAAATGGAAGTCTGCAAGTTCAGCAACCCATCTGCATCCGGTGGCATTTAACTTTGCAGAGGACAGCACATAAGTGAGGGGATTGTTATCACTGAATACAGTAAAGGTAGGTGCATAATAAAGGTAGTCCCGAAACTTTTCTGTAATAGCCCATTTGAGGGCTAGGAACTCCAATTTTGCGCTGTGCAGATGGTAGTTTCTCTCTGCAGTCGTCAAGGTCCTTGAACCATAAGCTATCACCCTTAGCTTGCCATTCTGATTCTGATATAAAACAGCACCAAGGCCTTGGTTGGATGCATCCGTGTGCAGCACAAATGGTTGTGAAAAGTCTGGGAACCCCAGTACTGGAGGCTGTACCAAGCAATCAATCAGTTTTGACATTGTTTCTTGGTGATACTCCATCCACACAATTCGCTTACTAGATGGCACCACATGACTTTTTCTGCTGGCTTCTGTTCTGCCTTTATTCTTCTTTGGACCCTCTTCTCTTTCCGTAGTGACTTTTAAAAGGTCGTAAAGAGGTTTGGCAATCCTTGAAAAGTCTTTGATATACTGACGATAATAGCTCAGTAGGCCTAAAATCTTCCGCAGCTCTCCCACAGTGCTTGGCTTCTTATCCTTAAGTGCTGTTATGGCAACTGTGTCAGCGGGGTCCATTTGACTGCCTTCTGCAGAAATAATTCGACCTAGGTAACGCACCTCATTCTTGAACAACTCACATTTCCGTGGTTTCAGCTTTACTCCATGGGCCTTTAACCGTTGCAACACCTTTCTTGTCACTTCGAGATGTCGGTCAAAAGTCTTTGTGAAAACCAAGATGTCATCCAGGTAAGGTACACAAATTTCATCTCTTAGTCCTTCCAAGCACTCCTCCATGAAATGCTGAAATGCCGCAGGTGCATTCATGAGGCCAAAAGGAATACGAACCCACTCATATAAACCCCAAGGTGCACTGAATGCTCTCAAAGGTCTGCTTTCCGGGGACATAAAGCCTTGGTGGCCCTAATACATAAAGCCCTAATACAGAAAACCATGCGTTACCTCCTGAAACTGTCCATAATGTCTTGTACTCTAGGGATAGGCTGGCGATCAGGCAGTGTCTTCCTATTGAGATCTCTGTAGTCAATGCACAACCTAAGGCTTCCATCCTTCTTACGAACACATACGATTGGCAAAGAGTAGGGAGAATGTGTTTTCTCAATCCAGCCCTGGGCAATCAAATCATGCAGGTAGTCCTTCATTTCCTGATACAGTGGCTTAGGAACTGAAGTGTACATGCGGACAACAGGCGTATTGTCAGTCAGGGAGAGATTTAACTGAAGACCCTTTATACATCCAATATCGTCATCTGACTTCGAGAACGAATGACACTGTTCTCTCAGCAACTGTTTAACTTTGTTTTGTTGGTGCATAGGTAAGTGGCTTACATTAACAGGTGGGTCCCAACTTCCTTCACTGTCACTCATGTAGTCACTCATGGTGGTTTTTTCACCATCACTGATAACTGCAGTTGTTGCACAATGTGATGCAGCAGCTGGTAGTACAGACTTGATTGACTGCATTGTCCCAAGCTCAGTTTTTCCTGCAAGCCTAATATCATGGTCAGTGATGTTCTGCACACTGATTTTAACCACTGGGTGACTTCCTTTTTTCAGAGTTAGTAAAGTTTCTATGGGTTCTAGGCCATCTGGACACTGTGGATCTACATGTGGTTCGAACAGGAGAACACTGTCTTGCTTCATATATGACAATTTAACTTGACACTGTATCTGCATAATTGTGTGTTTTGGTATGTTCACTGAGTTTTTTGTTGTTTTCATCAAATATTCACTCGGATTCTCAGCAGTCACGAGATTAATGAAGTTCTGTATCTTATTTTTCTTCATGCCAGGGAAGGCATACTTAACAGTCTTCTGCAAATAGTCTTTACTCACTTCACTGTTTCCATTAATTTCACTCTGCCTCATCACTTGTTCAATCACGTTGTAGCCAATGATTGGCTTGGATAACTTTTGATCTTTTAAAACAAGGACAGGAATGACTAACTCTTTTGCATTGTCAATAGGGGAAGCCAATTTGAAGGTTATCTCTACCCATCCAACATAAGGCATATTGGTCCCATTTGCTGCCACAAGCTGAAGGCTATCTGGAGCATCTAGAGAATTCTTCTTAATGTTGGAAGCGTGAGGTCTGAACGACTCAGTCATTCTTTCAAGTTGTCGTAATGGTCTTTGAGCTACCTTTATTTCTATTTCAGGTGATCTTAAAGTGTAAATGTCAGGTTAAATTTGTAAGTATGATTAACACAAAATAGTTAGGGAAAAACACGTTTGTCAAGTTGATGTATTGTTTTGTATGTTTTTCGATACCTAAAGGCAGAATATAAGATGAAAAAGTTCGTTATTTTCAGTACTGACTTAAAACTGCCCCTCCCCCAAACGAATCGCGTTATGTCATAAGAGGGACGTCTCCCTACAGTAGGTCGCTGAGAAAGTGATCAGTGAGCTGTGTGAGTAATTGTACGAATGATAGAGTGAGAGAATTATTTGATTAGGACATTTATTTAGTTATTTAGTTAGTTATTTAAGTTGGGTAGTTAGTACAGTATACGCAGGAAACAGGTTTGCCAACCGCAATTAAACCCTGAAGAAGAAGAAGAAGAAAAAGAAGAAAGGTATATGCAGGCGTATTATCACGATGGTGAAGTACTGTGTTTGTGCTGGGTGCAAAAACACAGTTAAAACCGGTCAGAGTCCACTTCAATCTCAGAATATCAGCAGTGAACTCGTCTCCAATCGGCACGCAGGGACAAAAATAAATAAATTAAACGCACTTTGGCCAACCTGACTGTGGCGAGGGGCGTGATTTTGCAAAGTCTGTAGCGGAGAGAAAGGACGGAGCCGTGGGTGCAGATGATGAACACCTGTGTCTGATTGCAGTATTTTCCCGTAGAGAGACCGTATATAACCGGCGGGAATGAGAGAGAGAGAGTTGTACTGGGACTTCGCACGCGGCTACTGCAACCGAGACAGAGAAGCAAGTGTTGGATCGCGTGTTTTGTTTATGGTGGCGAATGCGCTACTGTGCGCCTCGTTTCTTTATGGTTTTCTGAATAAACGCGAGTCCCAGTCACGCCGACCCTGTCTTCTTTCCACACACACTGAACCTCTTCACACTGACCTATTATGAATCATAGGCTACAGCGCATCTCTACCGCGTATCTAACAGTAGTTCCGCATTAATTAATTTGCACGTGAGTTTTATTTATTTCAACCCTATTCTCCGTGTGTATTCATGCACCGAACCGCTGACGCCCGTATGTTTCGGTTCAATAGGAATACATGTACCGTTCCACCTCTAAGTTATGCCTATACTTACCAAGACACCTGACCAACTCCCCACTCTGGTTCTCTTCACACCAGATATTTATGTTTCTTCAATAGGAATTATTTAAATTTCTGTTTGGTTCCTCATCTGTCTCACACCTGGGAGGCTCAAAATTGTAAGGCTGTGGGTCATCATAGGTTTGAAGGGGATTCTGGATCTCCTCAGACTCAAAACTCTCCATACTTGAATAGAACTTTTTTGTCACGTCTCACTCTTCTGACGTCACAGCCAGCTCCACTGTGTTTTCAAAATATGATCTTGACAGAAATGGCTATAAAGCTTAATGTAGGGCAATTACAGTAATAATTTTAATGATAATTACATTTTCACTCAGACATATAAACCTTTTTTAACATATCCCAAAAAAAATTTAACTCTTGACATACACACTTTAACTCTGTCCTCTGCTCAGTCCCATTTACATTAGTCATCATCATATCACTTAATTGCTCATTGATGCTGAGAAGCTCAGCCATGCCTCCATCCTCCAGCTCTTCTAATTCTTTCTTAATAGATGATTACTGAGGAGATTTACTAAAGACAGTTGTGTTGAATTTACAATGTCCTTTGAGGAAATTTGTAAGAATTGGCAGAGTTCTATTAGTTTTCCTCTTGTTAGTGTACATAGTCGTTCACCTATTTCTTCTTGAAGGTTCTTCAGAGTTTCCATCTCTATGCATGGACTGACAGTATGTGGAAAGTGGACGTTTACCTCACTGACTTGACTTCGGCTGCCTTTCAGTAATCACTGTACCTCAAGCACATGCGCTGCTCAATCAGTTTTGTAGTAATTGTTCCCACTTCACTCACTGCAGCTTGTCTTGTAGGTTAGTCTGAATGTTACAGGATGGGGCTCTGCTGGTCAAGAGATGAACCATCCTATAAACATCCAGCAGGGGCCTCCAAAATTTGTAGTACTCCCTTTATGGATAAATAGAGAGTGAGAGAGACAAAACTGTGTTGTATTACAGTGGTCATCTCTGAGTTGTTTTTATTTACTCATGTTTTCAATACCAGGAACTCTCAATAAATGAAATAATAAATATACACACTGTCAAACAGAACTCTCAATAAATAAAATAACAAATATACACTGTCAAACAACAACTATAATAATAATACAATATTTCATACTCCCACACAGTTGTTTCACACAGATGATACTAACAAACTTGTCTATTATAACTATGCCAAAATCATACATGAAACAAACAACCAGTTGAACTAATATACTAGAAGCATCTGAATAACTGTTATTATGAAATTTGATAAGTTTTACTAACCTTTATGGATAAATAAGAGTGAGAGAGACAAAACTGTGTTGTATTACAGTGGTCATCTCTGAGTTGTTTGAGGATGCACCATGGTTGTCATGGCAACACTCAACTCCCAACTGTCACTCAGAATTTACAAAATGCCACTGGACTGTCCAATGCAAACTCATTTAATTAAAGCATAAATATTAAATAAAAGCATTAAGCATTAAATAAAACATTTATATACTGTAAATAAATAAATTGAAAGAAAAAGACATATATAAATACAAAATAAAAGATATACAAATATTTAAAAATTTACAAGACCTAAATGTCCTAGGTAGTCACAAATGCAATATTGTTATGCAAGTTATGGTAATTTTCCTACTCATAATACAGAGATTTGAGGGAAACACAACAAGTGTCTGTCCTGATAATATTTATATGTTCCCCTCTTTCAGGAGACTACACTACACTCACACCATTGGTACTCGGGCCTTAACTTTAGCTGGAAAATAACTAGAGCTGTCATGAAGCCAAAACAATCTCTTTAATTTAAAAGTTACTTTAATTTCCTATGATCACTGTAAATCTACATTGTTAAATGCGCTAAATATTTGTGCTAAATATTTGTCTGGCGCCTGTTGTATTTTTGAAAACTGAGAATTTGGGAGTGATCGGATGGAGTTTAGGACCGCGCGGTTGTTGTTGCTGCACTTCTATGGATTCTGACACGCAGTAGGCAGTAGCCCACAGACTACGTGACATCAACTTTTTTCCGCGTGTTTATACAGAATTTGACAAGTTTTAGTATGACATCTACATTACGCTATTCGTATAACTAATTATAATTTTTCACATTTTGCTGTAATTTACCATAAAACGGAGGGTTTATCTTTGCGTCAGTTTCCCTTGCAGAATACCCATGCTTATCGATTAAAACAAAGAACAACGCTGCAGCTTCTCATCTTCTTACATTAAATGGCGATAATACCAGTTCTCGTTTTTTTCCTCACTCTCATACATGTTTTATATGGCCAGTTAGAAGATGTGATTATTGATCGATACTTGATACCAACACACTGTTCGAGAGAGGTTCAGGTCGGAGACTATATTCGGTATCACTATAACGGCACATTCGAGGATGGACGGAAGTTTGACTCGAGGTGAGTGAAGTGAGCATTTATATGCTACAATTCCTAAAACTGAGGTGAGTTAGTGCACGCAAAGCTAGTTGTAATGATTTGGTCATATTTCATCTGGGTTTTTCATTTTTTAAACTTATAATTCATTTTCTAAATATCCCACATAGGCACATCAAACCTCCAACAAATAATATTCCCACTTCAGATATGAAATATCTTTTATTATTTTCAGTTTATATATTTATTTATTTTTTCAGATTAAAACACCTTTTATTCTAAATACCAGAACGGACCAAATGGAATTGGTTTAAAAAGTGCTTTTACACAAAACGTGCTATAACTATAAAAGAAAAATACTTTTATAGCACGTTTTGCTTGACGCTTTGCTTGATTTGATATTGGTCTCTAACCCGGAAAGGACAGTTAAATACTGGTGTCTTATCAGTGATCTAGTGATCATTCTGTCATTTTCTGTGTATGGAAGATTAAACTGCCACACTTCCCTCTGAAATATATTAAAATACGTCAAAGAAAAACAAACAATGTTGATTGCTTTATACAGGACCTGACTTTTAATTGGGAAAGATTTCAGCTAATTCCTTATGTGGATGATGCATGGACTTTCTTACATTTTGAACTCATTAATGTAATTGATAAGCATTTTACATTTAGAACTATCAGAGTTAAAGAGAAGCACTTACCCTTGTTTAATTCTCATTTAATCAATCTTTTTAAAGAGTAACCAAACACTTAACCAACTTTTTTTAGTTAATGATCTGTAAGAATGGAGCTTCATAAATGCTGTTCATTGATTCGAGTACATTTTTTTGACAATTGGCAATAAAGTCTTTTAATTTTCAAATATATGGTGTAAAAACGTCTGAGTGCTGCCCTCTTCAGGTTAAACGGAAAGCTCCTGCAGCAGGGGTACTCTCTGACGTAGCGAACTCTCTGACACTACTCTGTCACGCCCTTGGTGCGAGCTCACCACGCCCTTGGCAGACCCTGGTATAAAAGCATCTGGTTCCAGTCAAAACTACTCTAGGAGTCAGGAGTTGGATTTATGAGTATTTAAAACGATCAGGATAGCATCATGAGAACCCGAACTCGAAAGATGGACTAATCATTTCTCTTTCCGGTGCTGACAGCATAGACTATATGGGACTGACAGGAAGAACGGAAGACTCGGACCCGGCCGAACTCGAGAACTCGAGAGATGAACTAATCTTTATTCTTTCCAGTACTGCTGTGCTATTCATTCGGTTCACGTGACGTCACTGTAGCTTTGCGCCGCCATCTTTGCGACCAGTTTGCGACCGACGGTCACATTAATGCCTGCAATGTGTTGTGCAGTTGGCTGCAAAAACAGCCGAAAGAGGAACCCTGAACTGGTATTTTATTCCATACCAAAAGAAGAGAATAGAAAATCTTTTTTTAAAGACTTAGTCTCATGTTGCTGATTTGTGGTTTATTATATTTCTATTACAGCCTACTCTCAGTGGCCAACATATACAAACAGATAGACAGATAATGTTTTTTCTTCATTAAATTTGTTGGATCTGTTTAAATGCACTTTATCGTGGTAAGTTATTAGATTTGGGGTTATTTTGACATAACTGTCTGTCTGTCTGTCTGTCTAAATCTAATAAATATTTTCTGAAGTTCATAAAGATGTGTTCGTCTTGCGTTTGTCTTCGATCAGACGCGCTTTAGATGTTATTTTTGTGCAAGTGTTAGCTCTGCAGACGATGCATAATCAGCCTTGAAATGCATATTAAAGGACTAACGTTCAGTTCTTCCAAAAATGATAACTCTGCCGTCATTTAACTACTCACCATCATGTGCAAATCCTTAAGTTTACTTTCCGTGGAAGACAAAGGGACATTTTTGAATTATGTAGCCTAAGACTCTTCTTGTCGATGTAATAAGAGTGAATGAGTAACAGCCTACTGGGGGCTGTCAAGCAAAAAATAATAATAATAAAAGACAAAAAACATCACAAAAGTATCATAAAAGTGATATAATACTACTCGTCCGTTATATTAATATCGTTATTTATTAATATGATAGCTTTATGTGACGAACAAACTGCAATTTATGTCGTTATATTATAATCACGAAGAGCTTTACCTCTTGATAGCTTTTAACCGCAGCCAAATCATTCAAAAAGATTCGACTCGAAAGACTCATTTCGATATTTGTGATTAACCTTCTCTGTAAGTTAACTGAACATCTGTTCTATCAGAGAGATATGGCAGTCTTTTATAATATTTGACTGATGTCTCTGACTGTGCTGATGCAGTTGTCTCTGTCCCAGTGCTGATGTTCGGATTAG